>LBNU01026752.1:104008-120663 GCA_014162995.1 Artemisia annua | reverse complement strand
TGTTTTTTGTGCAGCGTTTTTTTGGTTTGGGGGTTGATACTTACACCATTTTTTTATGCACACACCACATATGTTACGTCATTAAGCGGTGTTACAACATACTATATGCATAATTGTGGTGTATGCATCAAAAAATGGTGCAGAGTATAACTGGGCCTTTGGTTTTTGTGTTATAGGAATGTTGTAAGGTTAAAGCTGATGTGGCGGCGCCTATAACCCGCGCCTATGGCTCACTACACCTAGCACTCTTAAGGGTTTTGGGTCAACACTTTTGACCTGATAGTTAACACATTAACTTGGTCATGTCTACTTAATTTGCTCTTTATAATTCCCCTCCTTGTGCTATAGTTGGCTTAGTCTTAAAATAATTGTGCCTGTCTTTCAAATCTTAGTAATCAAGGAAACTGTTAAACCATTTGGAAGCTAGTCAAACTGCACCCTTGTGAAAATTCACATATTGCAGAGGTCTTATGGAAATATTCTTAATTGATGATCATGAGAGAGACAGTCATCAAGAAATGTATGTCCTAGAAAATATTGGTCAGGTCATGTTGGGCCGACCCACAACCACTTAGCCATTTTTTGTTAACATAGGTAATACTGTGTAAAATATGGATTGGAAAAGTAATATTTATACAATAATAATTTTAGTATCTTACATTTTTCAGTTAAGTGGTTTAGAAGGTAGTATGCATTTTGTATACAACTTGGATTCCGTAAGTTTGCACCTGATGGAAGACAAATAGCAACCCAACTCGGCCCATTTGTACATGAATAGGCTGAAATTGCACCTCTAATGTGATAAATTAGCATTTTTTTTAGTATGTATGCTATTTAATATCTTGCGGAGGGTGTTCTTATGGGATGTATGTGAGCGTGTTATTGACACAGGTTTTGCTTGATGTTTCTATTGCAGTACATGAATATAAAACCAGACTCGAAAATTTTGAAAGATACACAGCTGAAGCTGTTGATGCCAATTGGCGAGATCTCTTCGAACTCAAAGATGGATGCTTGATACTTGCATGAAGGCTTGATTCTCGGCTTTCGTTTTGTTTGTTTTCTTCTTTGGTCAGCATGGGCATCAAGATTTGGGATCCTTGCAGTTGAGGAATAAGTACATAAAATATGGGTGAAGAGGCTTGAAGTTTGACTATTATGGATTGACTTTTTGAAGGGTTGAAGCTAGGGTTTAGGGTTTTATCAGGGGGAATTGCTTCTGGTTGTGAAAAGAAATCTGGGTTTTCTTGGTCAAATTTTTTTGGTTTTTTTTCTTATCTTGGAAAGGGGGTTTAGCTCAATTCAACAGAAATAGCTTATGATGGTTTATTAGTCATTTTTATGAAAGAAAAGAAAAGCAAAAAATGATTAGTTTTTACATGATTCTCGCCCCTTTATTGATTTATGTTTGCATTATTTCGTATCATTTAGCTTAGAGTAAAATACACAGTTGTCCCTAAAATTGTCAAAAAAACATCACCATAGGTCGTACCTTGGCATTTTCGTCATCGTGAGTCCTTTTTTCAAGTTTTTTCATCATGCTGAGTCCTTTGACCCGTTCTTGTGTTGGTCCCTATTCCATTTTGAGTAATTTGACTGTGATTTTTTGGTCAACTCATGTTATACTTTTTGCTAGAGGGCATAGTAAGACATTTTAACTTTTTCCCTTCACCTAATCAAACCCGCTAAACTCCATCAACTATCTTCTTTCACCATTACTAACCTGTTCGAATGTGTACGAGTATATATGCTTGATTTAGTGATGCGCTACTTATCACTCCACACTTTCAAGCTTCTTTAAGGCAGGAACATTTGAACTCACATCGCTTTGTCTTCTTGTAACCATTATCTGTACACATCATATGATTTAGCAGCTTCAAAAGATTCAGATACAAAGTGTAAAAGAGATTTGTACCTCCATTGTCACACTATTAGTATGTTGCATGGATGGCACAAATTCAACAATGTGATCTGTGACAGATAACAACCAATCGATTTCTTTCCGCCACCTTGCTTTACTATCAGGTGCCATGGGTTCTAAACGCGATATTTCTCCAAATACATAAGCTGCAAAACAAAGTTTAAATAAAATTTGTTGGATAACAAACTTTATTTTCTCTAATAATATTGCACCTATTGTAGTGTTTGGAACTATGTCTACATACTGCTTATTTGATTATGACATATTCAAAGTCGCGGCTACTTATGAACCAGGTTTGTATTATTTTGTTGAAAGTAGCTTATTCAAACTTGTTATCTGATTCTAATTATGCTACCTCTTAAAATCATTAATAAATAACTGAAGTTGTGAATCACTCATAGTCTCATACAACTTGTTATCTTATTGCAACAATATCAAACATCAGAAACAAGTACAAACACTATCTCATGCAATGCGTTTGGAAAGAGCTACTTATTTGGTTTCATTAATGACCATCTAGCACCATATTCTAGTTAAAAAATGAAGCAAGTAATCTATTAGATAGGATTGTTTGTCTTGTCATAGTTCAAGTGAAGCACAATGGGGTGAGGTGGCATAGTTCAAATGAAATAGTTTAGATGATAACTCATCATTTAATTTCATTGTAGGGATAATAGGTGTAAAATGAGTTCTTCTCTGTTTGCACGATATTTAAACTTCAATGGTGGGCTCTTTTACTTTTATTTTTATTTTATTTTTTTATTTTTTTTGAACGGCGAGTTAGTAGTTAGTGATCCGAGCCCACAGTGACATCCAATTGGGCAGTATGCAAGCCTCGGACCTTTCATTAGTTTTCTAAGAAAACCTTCATATTTGTCTCTCTATAAAACGTACAAAAAGGATTTAGAATGGGTTGTGAAGGATTAATATAAAATTATAGTATGTATATGTGGCATTGCATTATACTCAAAATGATTGAATGGATTGGAGACGCTCAAGTATTTAAAGTCATCCGGATTGTATTCGCATTGTTCCTTGATTTTCTGCAACATATGTGCATATAAATTTTGTTGGATAATTTTAAGATAAGTTAGAGATCTATACTTGAAAGATTTAAGTAAACTATTTTGTACAAAAGATAATTAACGGGTTGCGAATCAAATGAGCCACCTTCAAAGTAACAGTGATTATCATGTTAAAATCGGACCGGAACTAATATTTTTCAACAGAAACTGTATACTTGATTGCTTGGTTTTGGTTTATGACAGTTTTTTTTCTCTTCTTGTTGAAACTTAGGTGGCGTTTAGTTGGAAAACATTTTCTTTCATTTCCTATTTTTTGTTTTGTAGGAAAAGGGAGGGGAGTTTTGGGCGCGTTTAGTAAGGAGGTTTTCCAGAAAAATTTTCCAAGAAAACCTAAGAAAATAGAAAACGCGTTCAAATTTAGTTTTTTCCAAAAGTTTTCTTGGAAAAATGGAAAAGCTGTTTTCCAAGTTTATAACTAAGTTTTGGAAAACTCCCTTTAAGAGTTCTCCATAGGTTTTCCATTTCAGAAAACTCCATCTAAACACTTTTTCAGGTGTTCTCTAGAGAAAGAATAGCTCCCCCATTCTCCAGAAAACTGAAAAATGAAAACTAGGAAAATTTCCACAAAACAATGGAAAATTTAGAAAACGCGTTTAGTCTGAGAAATATGTGTTTGTGTTTTCCATTTTGCAAAACTAGAAAACATGTTTAAGTGTTATATTCTCTCTATTCACCTTAGTAATATTATAAAAACATCTTAAAAACACAAAAACAAATATTATAAACTACCCAATTAAATTATAAAATAACTAAAAAATCTAATACGAGAAAATAAAGAATTAAAAAAGTAAAATATAACATCAAATAACGTTTTCGTCCGATTTTTTACGTTTTTGTCCCTTTTTCCTTTTTACGTTTTTGTCCTTTTTTTTTACGTTTTCGTCAGTTTTTTTACGTTTTCGACCGTTTTTTACGTTGTCGTCTGATTTTTTACGTTTTTGTCTTTTTTTTTTTTTACCTTTTCGTCCGATTTTTACGTTTTTGTCTGTTTTTTTTATGTTTTCGTTCGTTTTTTACGTATTCATCAGATTTTTTACGTTTTCATCATTTTTTTTTTACTTTTTCGTCCGTTTTTTTACGTTTTCGTCTGTTTATTTACGTTTTTGTTAGCTCTTTTACGTTTTTGTCCATTTTTTTACGTTTTCGTCAGTTTTTTTATGTTTTCGTCAATTTTTTAACGTTTTCATCCGATTTTCTAAGTTTTCGTCTGTTTTTTTACGTTTTTTCTGTTTTTTTACGTTTTTGTCCGTTTTTTACGTTTTCGTCTGTTTTTTTTACGTTTCCATTTTTTTACGTTTTCGTCTGTTTTTTTTTACATTTTCGTCCGATTTTTTTTACGTTTTTGTCTGTTTTTTAATGTTTTTATTTTTTTATGATTTCATCCGACTTTTACGTTTTCTTATGTTTTCTTCCGATTTTTTTGCGTTTTCGTCTGATTTTTACGTTTTCATTTTTTATTTATGTTTTCATCTTTTGTTTACGCTTTTTTGTGTTTTCGTCTGACGAAAACATAAAAAAACAGACGTAAATGTAAATAAACGTAAAAAAATAGACGAAAACGTAAAAAATTTGACAAAAAAGTAAAAAAACAGACGAAAACGTAAAAAACAGACGAAAATGTAAATATCGGACGAAAACGTAAAAAACGAACAAAAACGTAAAAAACAGAACGGACGAAAATGTAAAAAAAAGGGAAAAAAAAGTTTAAAAAAACTGACGAAAACGTAAAATATCTAACGAAAACGTAAACAAATGAATGAAAACGTAGAAAATCTTACCAAAACGTAATAAAACAGATGAAAAAAAATATAAAAAACGGACGAAAACGTAAAAAATTGGACAAAAACGTAAAAAAAAGGACGTAAACGTAAAAAATCAGACGAAATGTAAAAAAATGGACGAAAACGTAAAAAATTGGACGAAAACGTAAAAAAATGGTCAAAAACGTAAAAAAACGGACGTAAACGTAAAAAATCGGATGAAAACGTAAAAAAACACACGAAAACGTTAAAAAATGGACGAAAACGTTAAAAAACGGACGAAAACGTAAAAAATCTGACGAAAACGTAAAATAACGGACGAAAAGGTAAGAAATCTGACGAAAACGTATAAAATGGACGAAAACGTAAAAAATCAGACGAAAACGTAAAAAATTAGACGAAAACGTAAAAAAACTGACAAAAACGTAAAAAAATGGACGAAAACGTAAAAAACAGATGAAAACATAAATAATCGGACTAAAACATAAAAAAACAGAGGAAAGCGTAAATAAATGGACGAAAACGTAAAAAAATAGACGAAAGCGTCAAAAACGGACGAAAACATGAAAAACGGACGAAAACGTAAAAATCGGAAGAAAACGTAAAAAATTGGACGAAAACGTAAAAATCGGACGAAAACGGAGAAAAAGAGACAAAAACGGATAAAAACCGACGAAAATATATAAAAATGGACGAAAACAGATTGGGGGGTATTTTAAATGAAAATAGGTGAAAACAAAAAAAAGTGTTTTCTAGTTGTTTGTATTAAACATGGAAATAGGAATTTTGTGTTTTGTAGAGAATTTTATTGGAAAACACTAATTTGAACGCGATATCTGTTTTCCTTGTTTTCCACAAGAAAATAAGGGTGTTTTCCCTCAACTAAACGCACCCTTAGTGTCACAACTTTTTGGCTGATAGGTAATCTTCGATACCACTAAGACAAAGACGTAATGTTATCTATCTTGTTTTTGTTTGATTCAATAAAATTAAGCGATACAGATAACAAATTACAGAATAGTTAAAGCGAGTAATCTTTTCTTCTATGTCCAGAAAAATGCTCATTCATTCCTCAGTTTAAAAAGAAATCTAAAACTAAATTACGTAGCGTTAAACTATAGTTTGATAAATTTGAAGAATAAATGAATAATCATCTTCTCTCACTTTCTATTTTTAGATGGAACAAGTAATAATGGATTGGTTGTCATGTTTTGAAACTAAATGCCAACGAGTTAAGTAGTGATGAGTATGTAAATACTCATCATTTTTACCTAATCTGAACTGCCAAAACATCCAAAAACACCCAATAATGCATCAAAATAGTGAAAATATTCCAAAAGTGTGTTTTATATGTTCTAGATGCAAAATGTTTGAAAACAAATGAAAAACGAACAAAGTTTGCACAATTGGCAGTTTCAGTCCCTCAACTTTCACAATTTGTCAAATCTAGTCCCTGGTTATTTCAAATCATGCAAAATATCATAAAAGGTCCTTGGGGATTCATAAGTTGTCAAAACAAGTCCTTTGAATATCAAAAATCACAAATTTACAACTTTGGTCCCCCAAGTTTGAAAAATGTCAAAAATAGTCCTTGGTCATTTAAAAAGTGAAAATAATCAAAAATAAACCTTGTACTATTCATAAATGACACAATTGGTCCTTGTGGTAAAATTTTGGAAAATTACATGTTTGGTCCCTGAAGTTTCACAAGTTGGCAGAATTAGTCCCTGGGAATTTCAAAAGTGGAAAAATCAACAAAGGTCCTTATAATATTTGAAGATTGGCAAGATTGGTCCTTATGATAACTTTGGAGAAATTACAAGATCAGTCCTTGATTTTTCAGAAATTACAACTTAGGTCCTTGTATTAATTCTACAAACCAAACGGACCAAACTATTCTACAAACCCATAAATCCAAAAACCAAAAACAGTCCAACACCCTAAACCTTTGGCCCTGTTTCCTTCCCTTGGCCTGTTTCTTTTTCCTGGCCCAAACCCACAGGCCCAATACCCCCTCGTTTATAATAAACCCCCCAAAAACCACCCACCCCGTCTTCTTCCCTCCCCCACACAACTTGCCTGCAAAAACATCACCTCACCTCACCTCCCCACCTTCTCCACCGCCCGAACCACTCACAAACCACCCATTTGCACCTAACAAAACAACAGCATTAAATGCCACCACCCCCCCACATGCCCAATTTACAATATTAAATTTGGCGCCAAAATTCATTTGAACGGCCAAGATCACAATTGACCAATCCAATGGTCCAGATGAAGTGGGAAAGACCAAGGAAGCTCAAAGAAACCCTAATGTACATCTATAAAAGGAAGATGAGCACAGAAGACCAAGCAGTAGAAAATTTAGATAAATTTAGTGTCCTTTTAGTGTAAACTCTGTTTTAAGTTGTAAAATTCAGTCAAATAATGTTGTAATCTTTCTTTCTAGTGTAATTTGAACTTTAATTAATATCAATTCCAAAGCTTTCATCATTTACTCAGTTTGTGCAAGTTTAATTTTCAAAAATCTCATCTAGTTAAATTTTTGTTAATGCTTGTTGTTATGGACTGAGATAGGTCACTTAGGCTCCCAGATAGCTAATTATAGCTATTAGAAACCTTAAAACAAAGTTTAGTATCAAAAAGTAAAAATACAAAAAAATCAAGAAAAATCAGTGAAAAATAAAAAAAAGAGAAAGAAGAAGAAGAAAGCTGGAGCACTATGTATTTTGGATGGCAGTGGTATTAGAGACCTGTGGAGGTCAATAGGATTGGTTCATGGTCCTTGGTTCATGTTTTTAAGCTGGAAGGCAATTGTAAGCCCATTACTCCATTTTCTCATTTCACTGTTTATATGCTTATTATCTGCGTATCTCTGCTTCTTTGTGTTAATTTGGTGTACCTTAGTCCTTTTATTACTTAATTAGTAGTATTAGTTAATTAGATTTCATTGCACTCAAAAGTTTCAATTTAACTGTCATTTTAGTCTTTCATAGTAACTTAGGTATTTGTGGTCTCAGCTTATGTCTCTGTGCTTATTCCAGTTTACTAAAGCCTAATAAGTCCTTAGAAACCACTTTCATAATCTTAATCAGCAAACTGTTTCAAAAAAATCCACAATCAGTGGAAACAAGGGTTGTTTGGATCAGTTGAGTTCAAGGACTCAGAGGGTGCTTTTGTTGTTTTTGTTTGTTGAAACATACTATAGTAGGTCTAATTAGGTCACTTAGGTCATAAGAACATAGGGTTTTTTGATAAAAAAGTCAAAATCTCTTTTGAATTTCATTTAAGTTTAACTGTTAGTGATTTAGGTTTCCAAATCTTTCATATCAGTTCATTATTAGTTTTTATTGCTTAAATTAGTCTCACAATATCATATAACAACTTATTAAGTCATTTGGAAAGATCAAAAGTTCATAATAGTCAAACTAGAGTTCATTTACCAAAAGTCAAATCTCACAGTTAAATTTTTTGAATTAACTTGGTAATTTTCCCTAGGCTTTGATATTAGGAATTAGACTCTGTGCTTTTCAGAAAACTTAGTTTGGTTACCAATCTTTCTAAGGGTATTTTTATTAAATTTCTATCTTAGGTCAAACTGCTTATTTGGTCTCTTTTGTTTATTTGTTTTTCATTAAGTTCCCCTGTACACAGTTTTTCATCCAAATTCCCAAGAGTGCACAAGGCTTATTAGTGGGACCCACCTTTGGATTTTTAGCTTATTAGAAAGCCAACAAGCCATATTTCATAGTCCAAAGCTTATTTTGTGGTTTAGAGCTTATTTAGTAGGGCTGCTTGTCATTTCTTGTTTGTCCCATTTCCACTGGTACATTGAATCAGTATATACTGCCTCTTCACACCCAACTTCCAAGGGACCCACAGGCTTCATTAGTGGGCCCCACAGGTTGATATTTGGTTCTATCAAAAGCTCTTCTGGGTGGCTTATTGGTTCCAAGCTTAATTTGAGCTTAGCTTTCTTGCCCCCAGCTTAATTCCTCTTTGAAAAAGCTTGCAGGCCTGCTTTGTGTCTGTGGTAATTGGGGTTGCTTATTTCTTCTTTTCTGCTTATTTAGTGTGCTTATTCAGTAGATTTGGTTTATTTTGCATACACATCAGTAGATTAGAGCTTAATTTGTGGCTTATGTGCATTGCATAGCTTATTGCATCATCAAATTCTCATTTGTAAGCCAAAAAGTAATCTGTGGAAAACATTAGTGTCCAAATTGCTTATTTTTAAGTTTGACAAAAAGTGTTTTCACAAAAAGTACTTATTTTCATCATATATTTATCTGTCAAAAAGAAAAATCCAAAAATCATCACTTTTAAAAAAGTGATAGCTTCTATTTAAGCCATTTGGCTTATTGCTCAGCTTTTTCAAAAAGCAATTTTCAATTTTATATTTTTAATAATTTCCTGTCATTTTGTAGTACTTGTTATAATTTTCTTAGATTTTTATATATTAATTTAGTATTTATAATAATTAATATTAGATTAAATAATAATTAGGTAATATTAGTTAATAAATAGTTTTATTAAATTTTATTTAACAACAGTAGGTTTTTATAATTTTTCCAGGTTTTATAAATCATTTAGTATTTTCAGAAAATATTTTCATAATTGTTACTGTTCATTTGCTATTTATTTTAATTAATTTAGTTTAACTAGCTTTTAATTAGTAATTAAGTAAATAATTAATAAAATAGTTTAATAATAGTTTTTATATACTTTTTATAATTTCTTAGGGTTCCTGTAATAATTAGTAAGTTTTATAAAATATTTCTTAATTTTCTAAGTAAACTTTAGTTTAATTTGTAATTTAAATTAATTATATTAGTTTAATTAGTATAGTTTAGTAATTAATTAATAAAAGTTCCACAAAAAGACAAAAATATTTATTTTCAATTTTTATATTTCTTTTAAGTCATTTTAGATTTTTAGAAATTAATTTTGCAATTTTCTAGGTTAAATTTGTAATCTTTGTTATTTTTAGATTTAACTTTAATTAGTTTTTATTAACTTTTTAAATAGTTTTATTAAGTAATTAATATTTAAATATTAAAATAATCAAAAAAATAATTTTCTTTTTCATTTAATTTTATTTTCATTTTAAGTTTGTAAAAGTTGTATTTTCACCCCCTTTAGTTTAATTTTGCATTTTTCCACTTTTTCAATACGCATTTAGGTTTTTAGGATTATTTGCATTTCTGTATTTGTTAATACTGTTTATTATCATTCCAAGCAATCATTAGTGTAAAAACCAATCAAAATCATTATCTGGTTACTTTCCTCAAATCACTCATTCCAGAACGTTTCAAAAACACAATTTCAATCTCGTCGGGATATAACGACCCGAGAATACACTGTGCTTACACCGGATCATTAATTGATCACTCTCTCCCTCATTTGACTTAGTTGACCACACCTGGTTGACTGGTTAGTTTGGGAGGAGTCAAGTAGTATTCTAAAGGTTTTAGATATCGTATCGTGCATCCAATCTTTATTTTTATTTTTTTTGTTCATAATTACGGGAAAGTGAGCATATGGATGTGTTGGATAACATTTTTTAATGAGTTAAGATCTAATTAGGAATATCATTTTTGACCATTTATTTTTTAATGTTTTCATGATGTTCTATATTTTGCATAATGGCCATTTGGACCAATTTATTGCGCTTGATCTACAAATCCAAAATCAAAGTCAGCTGCATATCAAGAATGCAAACGGCACCGTAGAATAACATTGTTGGTTTCTGGTCTGTAGCTCGTGTCAATAATGCACACGACACCATCAATTTGGTTTTCCGGAGGCCAAACCTTAAACCGAACTGAATTCATATAGTTAAGTTGTAGTATTTGGGCTCCAACAGGTTCGCATATATTTGGGCAGTTTAGGCCCTTTAGCGTCAATTTGGTGATTGTTATCTTTGCTTCTTTCGTGTGGCTTGTGTTGCATTTTTTTGAATGGATCAAACGGGACTAATTATGGTGTCCTGAACTCGTAAATAAATTATGTAGTACTAAATTAACTAAGCTGTTCAAACTATCTCAAAAATCGAATCGCACCAACAAAGTTGAAGCTTGGTTGGACTGGTCACATAATTTGGTTGTTACATAACTAATAACCAGGTTGTAGTTTTGGTTGGAATTAGGCTTTAGACATGTTAAAGTTTTTTACGATGACTGTGGTCAGATTAGTATAGTGTTTTCAAAGTCATTGTGGGTAGATTAGTGTCGTCAATTATCTTAGTGTCATAATTTAAGTGTTGATGTAATATATTGCCTTCAACAAAAATAGCTGCAATTAATCTGAAAAGCAAAATAACCCTGAAGCCAAAGGGTCAAACCATGCTATTATTAATTTGGGAGGTGCTTTGTACATTTTAAATATTGATTAACACACTTCAATGTACAAGTACATTAAACATTATGTGCTATAAGAATGCTATTGTAAAGTACTGCATCTAATATGGGTACTACATAGAATACAAAACTACACACACACACACACACACACACACACACATATACCCATTAATGTGAGAAATCACCATCCATGTGAGAAATCTAATTTTTGTGAGAAAGCGAGAACTAATCCTATCAACTCATTTTATCCTCCTTTAGCTTTGATCTAATGGCTAATATTAGTCAACCAACTTTTTAAAACATTTCAAAAAAAATTTGAAAATTTTCAAAAAAATATCAAAAAAATTTTCAAAAAATTTTCGAAAAACTTTCAAAAAATTTTCAAAAAATTTTCGAAATTTTATCGAAAAAATATTTTAGAGTTAATTACATAAATCGTCCTTGTGGTTTACTGATTTTTACAGATCTTGTCCCTGTGCTTTTTTTTAAGCGGGTTTGGTCCCTGTAGTTTTAGATTTTTACGGATCTGGTCCAAATTTTGACCCAACTCCTAACGATCGTTAAAAAGGACCTAACTTGTAACGTGAGGGCTAACCTTGTAATTTGTGTTTTCCCTCTTAAAACAAAGCACAAGGACGATTCATGGAAAAAAAAAATTAATACGAAATTTTTTAAATTTGAATAAAAAAAAATTAATTTTACTAAAAAAACATAATTTTAATTTAAAAAATTTTGTATAATTTTTTTTTAGTTTTATTATAGGGAAATTTTAAAATTTTATTATTATAAATATTTTAATAAAAAAAGTATTATTATAAAAATTTTAATAAAAAAGTAAAATTAAATTTGGGCTTATGTAATAAACGCTTTTGTACATTTTTAATTTTATTAAAAAAATGAATTTTTTAAACAAAGTTTAATAATACGTTTTCATTAGTTTTTATACATTTTTGTACACCTTTTTACGATTTTTGTACGTTTTTATACAATTGTTTTTTTCCTTTTTGGACGTTATTATACGTTTTATCCGTTTTAAACGTATGAAAACTTATCAAAATGGATAAAACATATAAAAACGAACGAAAACGTATAAAAATGGATGATACACATTTGTATGTTTTATACGATTTTTGGACCTTTTTTTCTACGATTTTTTTTCATTTCTGGACATTTTCATCCGTTTTTCTATGATTTTTTTTTTCGTAAAAAGGCGTACAAAAATGTATATAAACTAATGAAAACATATTATTAAACTTTTTTTAAAAAATTTTCATTTTTTTAATAAAATTAAAAATGTACAAAAGTGTTTATTACATAAGCCCAAATTTAATTTTACTTTTTTTTTATTAAAATTTTAAAATTTCCCTATAATAAAACTAAAAAAAAAAATTATACAAAATTTTTTAAATTAAAATTATATTTTTTTAGTAAAATTAATTTTTTTTTATTTAAATTAAAAAAATTTTGTATTAATTTTTTTTTTTGTATTTTGAGAGGGAAAACCTAAATTACAAGGTTAGCCCTCACGTTACAAGTTAGGTCTTTTTTAACGATCGGTAGGAGTTGGGTCAAAATTTGGACCAGATCCGTAAAAATCTAAAACTGCAGGGACCAAACACGCTTAAAAAAAGCACATGGACAAGATCCGTAAAAATCAGTATACCACAAGGACGATTTATGTAATTAACTCTAAATTATAAATTTTGAAAAATATTTTCCTGAAAATTTGTTCGAAAATTTTGAAAAAAATTTTCAATTTTTTTTTCAAAAAGAACTTTTCGAAAAAAGTTTTTTGAAAATTTCTTTTTCAAATTTTTTTNCACACACACACACACAAATTTTTACTGCAAGGAATGAAGTGTGTCAATCAAAACTTATGTAGTGTTTGGTATGTTGTAATCAAAGTGGAAATGGAAATGATTGTTACGATGAAATAGAAAAATCTTATTTGTTTACAATTTTACAATGTAATGATTTTTTATAAGGAAGAGACTCATTACACCAAAAACTAGCATTTTCATTCTTTAGGGTTCCCTCCTTTTTCTTCATTCTATCTTGGAATGGAATTAAAATTGCGTAAAAATCCATCAGTAACTAACCACATTAAATATTATCATTAATGGGCATATTAGTATTTTTCTTATCGATTTTATTTCGTCATATCATACCAAACAAACATGATTAATAATGTTAATGAATCATTAGATTACATCGTTTATTTCATTCATAAGACATTTCATTGCGTCTTACCAAACGAACCATTAAACTGTTACATTGTTTATTCTATTCACATTTTATTGCGTCTTGTGTGTAATCACTTCATATTTAATGTATGTTGACCAAATGAATAATTCGATTAAGTTGTGACACCCCACCTTTATGCATTATAAGAGCAAAACATCATTTACCAAACTATACTTCAATGTCAAATCCAGTATTAAACATACATTGGTTTAGAGCAACATGATTGTATTCAATAACAGATTACCGTGGTAGGTACTAGAACAGGTCTTTTATCACCCATTCTTCTCTTTTTTTTGCCAAAACAAATGGCCAATGGACATTCCCAATTGCAATTTCAATATGAATAATCATCTATACTAATTAATTATAACAGAGATTAGACCTTCTTTCTTATTAAATATTTAAGATTTGCTAATTTAGATTTTAAGTAATTAAAAATAAAATAGCACTACTTACCCGCGGTGTGATAGCATGGTCGAATCATGTGATCATAGTCTGGTCTTGTGTAATTTTTTATGAGCGTATGGGATAAGATTTTTAGTTGGTGGAGGATTGGGAGTGTTAACACTTTTTCCATGGGTGAATTATTTTCGCTCAGTGGGAACGTTAATATTCCTATGCATTCATCTCGTCTATGGCAAGAGGTTATTTGGACCTCCGGATACTATATATGGAAAGAGAGAAATATGCGTGTTTTTAAAGGGAAAGTGTCAAGCATCAACAAAATTGTTCAAGACATTCAACTTAAGAGTTATGAGTGGATCGTGAGATGTACAAAAAAGAAAAACGAGATAAATTGGCAACAGTGGCTTTTTCAACCTCAAAAATGTCGAATCTTATAATGGATCAGCAGTGGTTGCAAAGGCTAGTCTGCAAATTTATTGTCTGCAAGGTTGATCTGCAAGTTTTTTTGTATGCTGTGGTATGCAACTTTTGTTTACTGTTATTCTCAGTTGGTCTCTGGTGCAAGAGTATAGTGGGCATGCTTTTGCTATGCTACTGTGATTGGTTTGTCACAAAGTCTGGTGTAAGTCTAAGTGTCAAGTTGTTTCCTTATTTAGTTGTGAGATAGTGTGGACCTCCAGGTATGTTTGTATCTTTTTGTTTGGTTTGTCTTTGTCAGGGACCCTCCTAAACTTCTTGTTGTGGTTGGGTTGCCTTTTGATGTATTGTTTATATAAAGATGCCTTTNAATATGCGCGTTTTTAAAGGGAAAGTGTCAAGCATCAACAAAATTGTTCAAGACATTCAACTTAAGAGTTATGAGTGGATCGTGAGATGTACAAAAAAGAAAAACGAGATAAATTGGCAACAGTGGCTTTTTCAACCTCAAAAATGTCGAATCTTATAATGGATCAGCAGTGGTTGCAAAGGCTAGTCTGCAAATTTATTGTCTGCAAGGTTGATCTGCAAGTTTTTTTGTATGCTGTGGTATGCAACTTTTGTTTACTGTTATTCTCAGTTGGTCTCTGGTGCAAGAGTATAGTGGGCATGCTTTTGCTATGCTACTGTGATTGGTTTGTCACAAAGTCTGGTGTAAGTCTAAGTGTCAAGTTGTTTCCTTATTTAGTTGTGAGATAGTGTGGACCTCCAGGTATGTTTGTATCTTTTTGTTTGGTTTGTCTTTGTCAGGGACCCTCCTAAACTTCTTGTTGTGGTTGGGTTGCCTTTTGATGTATTGTTTATATAAAGATGCCTTTAAAAAAAAAATAAAAATAAAAAAATACACTAATTAAATTATCCCTTCACTAAAATATATAATCATTTTACCACATGGTACAATGCAATTAAGCTACTAAGCCAAACATATGAATTTGTAGTCTCATCAATGAATATATATTTTATTAACTTGTTGCACTTTATAAAATATTGTTAAGCATTTTATATATTGATTAGTTGCCCGTGACGGATATGCGGACACAATACCAAATATTTGGTGCCATTAACATTTATTTTAGGGTACCCGCCGCCGCAACGCGCGGGTACCCTACTAGTGTTAACAAATGTATACGTCGTATCATGATTAGCGTACAATCATACAGAAAAAAGCAAGTTGCCTCTAAGTAGTTAAAAAATATAATATGTTATCAACTTGAATAAGAAGTAAACTCATTACATATGTTGATGTAATTTTCATTCTGCACGACCAATGGCTTCTCTATTTCTCTTATCTCTAGTGGTCAAAATACCTTTTCACAGTAGTTTTGATGATGTGATGATGAGTTTTAAATTCTTTTGGAATTACTAATCGAACTTAAGGTTCTTTCGATTTACATAGAGGTGTAAGGCAAACAAGCAATAAGCTGAGCCGCTAGCCATTTTTAAATTGCAGAGTCAATTATTTTAAAAACTATGTTTGCATATCTAGGTATCATAACATTGCTATGCATAACTCGTTGGACTCTGTTGAGGAGCTCCACAGCCTCAGGTGCAAGGAGAAGAGAAGTATCAAATGAGAAAGAAATAAAAACATGTTGATTTTCAATGCACGGTTTCTCGTGTTTGCTACTTTGTACGAGACGGCTTTCAAAGCAGCTTGTCCTACTATAAAACCCCGGCTACTCAAACTTACAAGAAGAGAAACCCCTATTAGATCCACACATTCATATTTTCCTCCAATCCATCCAAACACCAAAACGTCTGCCGATCTGAGTGTGGATCTTCCATCCAATGAGTCAGTCAAAAAATTCACATGTGCTTCTTTCTTAGCAGAGATCTCAGCACGCCTACAAACGTCAAAAAAGATATCCATAATCATATCGTGTCTGTACATATATAAGTAGTGTTTGTTGTCAAAAGACCTACTGAATCTAAGGTGATGTCTAATACATTTCTAAACCTGCATTTCATCGAATGATGTTATTTTATTGCGTCATAATATGTGAATACATAGAAAAGGCGCATTGAATTCCTGATTGTATTATAGACATATTTGAAATTATAAATCTATTGACGAATCTTTTATATAATAAAAGAATTACATCATTTCGGAGTTTTTTTGACAAAACAATCTTAGTGGAAAAAAAATTGGACCAATAGGAGAGCTCGATTTTGCCACGTAGGCGAAATCAAGCAATATGATTGGCCAATAGAAAGTCAAAATTGAATTGATTTTGGTCAAACTTTAATAAATTTGGTGGAGAATTTGATTAAGGAAAAAAATGCATAAAAATATAGGTGTCAAATTTATGAAAACAAAAACTTAAAAAAAGAGGAAGTAATTAATAAAACTTTAGTGGTTGAACTTTAAATAAATTATGTAGAGCTAAGTGTAAAATTACAA
>LBNU01026752.1:83897-97436 GCA_014162995.1 Artemisia annua | reverse complement strand
GATTTGCTTGTCCTCAAGCAAATGAGCTTTTATTCCAATCAAAATATGAGTTAGGGGTCATTTAACACGAATATAAAAGTAATTAAACAAATAGTTATTCGACCCTAATCATAATAAGCACGGAAATCATACACTAGCACCTCACAGATAGTATTTGGATTCTCACATCTCTCAAATGTCATAAAGTTATATCTCATAAATGGAAACGGAAAATAACACTTACTACCTGTCATAGCAAATAGATTACCATAGGCTTGGGAAAGGATCAATTACTCCTCCACTAGGCGTAAGCACCTAAGATAAACTATCAAAGAGGTCTTTATAAAGGGTTGTAACGTAAAGTGTAGGGATATGATAACACGGTTTGGTTGGAATAAGGGGTATTTAGTGGTGGCAAGCTAATTATCATGATCAAAGACATGCACTCTACATCGTTGCTTAAGTCAATACTCGACTCAATCTTAGTCTAAAAATGAAATAACAAAAACTAAAAAGGAACATAAAAGGAAACGGGATGGTAGTCCGTATGTTTTTCTTCTTTCAAACTTTTTTTTTTTTTTCTCATAGTCATACACTCTTGCCCTACCATCCAAAATAATACATCATAGGGGATTTGCATTCCCCTTACACTTGAATCTTTACGTAACTTTACAATCACTATTCTAATGACTCGAATTAAGATAATCGAAAAACTTGGAGTACTTTTTAAATATTTAGCACTTATGGGGGTAATAATATTGTTCTTCCCCATTACTTCATTACACTAGTACTTTACCCATGAGTCCCAATCGTCCCAAAACAATATGTACAAGGATATGACTTAACTTAGCAACCATGTAATTGACCGGATAATTAAATAAGGGTTTAACAAATGTTTTCACAATAATGCACCAAAGGTGGGTGCATACAAGGTAGGCTAAGGCGATTTGAGTGTACATTTAGTGGGGTGTAAACAAATTCTCACTTTGAGTAAGATGCTCAAAGGTCGAAACGAAAGGATAGTCTCGGAGGGGTGTACTAGGGGTATCGTGTACCAAAAGTGGGTACAACGCAAAGGGTGTGGGAGAATTACTTGACCAATGAAGTCAATGTAATTATAACAAATATACGGGTGTAAAACAATGGGTTAATCCTAATGCCTCTTATCATGTAGTAAATCTTAACTACACGAATGTAGTCTCACTTGTGGATTTGAGATGGTCCTAACGCAAGTTCTAGAATCTAAATACTACCGGTACTCACATCATAGCACCAAAGATGGATGCTTTTCCTACCAATTCTAGGGGCGAACCTCACATATTTGGGGTGGAAAATTTTTTAGTGGTACGGTTTTGTGCTAGTCATACAATTTCCTATCCATGAGACGCTCATTAAGATCAAGGTTTCACTTCTAAATGTTGTAAAAAATTTTAAATTGGCGCTAAAATTGCCCTAACAAACATTTCTCTTGGTTTTATTACAAATTTACTATCAAACAAAGCAAAACATCAAGCGTAAGTATATTCTCAACGGTGCTTTCATTTACCCCCCTTACACTTAAACCGAACATTGTCCCCAATGTTCAAATAAAAGACGTAAAAGTAAATAAGATGAAAGAATGAAATCAAATACTCCCCTGAATCGTTTGTTGTGGATAGTGATGTAACATGGTTAGATCTTCTTCCAAGATAGACGAACGTTCAAAGCTTCCCTTCCAAAATAATAAACGTCTTCTTGTCCAAAATAACCTGTTAACCTGAAAAAGATAAAGGCCAACCTCGCGTAAAATCGGCGGTAAAATCTACATAATAAGATATAATGCTTGTGGAATGAATATTTTGCAGAATTCCTGGAGATTATAAGTTAAAGAATTGACAAAACTTTTTAGGTTTCCGGAAAAATACAAAACTTTCAAAAATTGCAGAAAATTATAACCTGACGCCGTCAGGTGTTAACCCTGACGCCGTCAGAAAGTTCTGACAGAATTCTCATGTTAAGTTTCCGGGAAAAATTCTGGAAAAACTAGATCTTACTTCCTGGAATTCCTGCAAAAATTCATTATGACTCGATACAAGCATTTGACTCAAACAAATACTAATATGTATGTTAATTTCATTGTTATGATTCATGTTCATTCGTTCTTTATAAACCGATTTAGATTTCCCTTACACTTAGCTTTTGCAAAATACCTTTATATGTAGTTAAGACGAAGTTAAAAACAAAATAAAGCATTTTCACAAGTTAGTTTGAAGCATGAATCAATAACAAGAAAAATAACTTACATACGGAAACAAATAAAATCAAACAAACAAACAAATAAACACACAAAGCTTGGGTTGCCTCCCAAGAAGCGCTTGTTTTTGTTCGAGTCACGAGCCTGACTCTACCCTTATTTAACGGATAAAGGGGAGGTTTTCCCAACACTTAAGATTAAGTGCGGGTGGTAGTAGCGATACACACCATCTCGGTGGAGGTATGCCTCATGAGGAAAGAGTGGTGGATGAATTATATACTCAAAGGGGTGTGCTCCATTCATCATAACCTTACCTAGTTCACTTTGGTCAATGGGTGAATTAAAGTTTTCTCCTAAAAAGGGATCATCTTCTATCAACTTCGAGAGACTCCTAGTTGGGAATCCATCTTGACCTAGTAAACCCGGTTTAAACCCATAATGTTTCTTGTGATCAATCATGAATGGGTGATATAAGTGTGTAAGGTCATGGTTGACTCCTATATTGGCTTCCATTCCACATGGTTTAGAGTCTACTACCTTCATCGTAAAACTACCCGTACTATATGGTTTGATGGGTGGATCGGGACCTATTTCAATTCCTAAATTTTCATCCAAGGATGGAAGATTAGGTAACGGTTTTGGTTGAGGCTCCGGTTCATCAAAACTAGGAACTTCCATAGAACTAAAAGAAAGGTCATCACTACAAGTATTCAAACCTATTTCTTCTAGTTGTGTTTGGTCCAAGGGTTCAACCTCTATTGGGGTTCCTATAGTCTCTTCTACTTCTTCCGGGTAGGTCACGGGTGGTGTGTGTGCCTCCAATGATGGTAGGACTTGTGGGGTACTTGGTGGGCTTGGGTTATTTACCTCGTCACTCCTCGTGTCAAGATCACCTATATTCTCATCATGTGTTTTAGTAGAACCTATCCCTAACATTTTCCCAAGTATCTCAAGTGCTTCTCTAGGCATCTCAACTTCTATATCCGAATCATAAGGATCATGACTGCTATATTCAAATTGCCCAAAAGATTCATCATCTGTTTCTTGAGATTCATCGTCATCGATCATAAAATCTAGGTCTTTTTGATCAATGTGATCATGCTCGGCTAGATCCTCCATCACATCAAGATCACCTAAGTGTTCACCCTGGATTATGGTAGTGCCTAACCATGACATGCAGCTAGGTGGCTCAACTCTAACCATCTCAGAATCTTGGTTTGATTCTAAGTTCATGTTCTTAGAAACTAGGTCATCTTGCTCATACAAATCCATCAATTCGTCGTACTTATCGGCCATGGTTAGGGAGCTTTCCACAAAATTTATCCAACGGGTCTCACTAAAAGGAATTGATCCTGATAATGATTGTCTAATAGAAATCACACATGCACAGAATTCATCAAACCCATCTAACTTTACCCCCAAATCTTCACGGATGTCACTAAGAGTTCGCAAAAATTCATGGTAAGAAGCAAATCTATTGGTGAAATATAATTGTTCCTCTATTGTCAATGATCTAAATGGAATTTCATCCGCCATAGTGACAAATGAAAAGGGTTTTACAAACGAAGGGCACAAAGAAAAAGATAGACTAAAGAAATCCTAGAAAAATAAAATAAAAATCTCACTAGAAAGGAATCTAGTGAGTAGACCTAATAAAATAAAAATTCTACCTAAACAATAACTATTCCCCGGCAGCGGCGCCAAAAACTTGATGCGTGGTTTTGTGACCTTACAACAGGTTTTACCTCTCGAGGGATCTCAAGAGGCTTACAACCCCACCAGGCAGTGTACCTGACCGATGTAGTATAGGATAGTGGTAAGTACGGGGGATTGATCGTTCTCTCACAGGGAATAGTGTTCGTTAGGATAGAAAAGCTACTCTAATAGGTCTAAAGGTGGAAGGAAGATTCTTTTTGTATTTTTTTATTTTTATGAAACCAATTAAAATCTCGGTTTTTGGAAGAAGGGCGGAATTAGTTGTTAATCAACTAACCCAAGTTTACTACTTATGCAAATTAAAATAAATAAATATCTAAACTATTGTGGTTGTGAAAACAATATGGAGAAAATTGTGTTTACTTAGATTTCATTACTCCCTAACTATCTTTTACCGGTTAATTGATATGTGTGTTACTTGTGTAGATGAAGGGTGTATTCCTAATAACTCATGGAGTGGCATAAATATCTCTCCAATTCTATGAGCTCTTATCTCGCCCTATGCCATGCACGGCACAACCATAGGGGTTGAAAACAGTAGTTCATGCATTAAATACTACCTTAATAGCCTAGTATGCCTCGACTACATGTTTCCCAAGACGTTCAAGCACATTACCATAAAGGAGGTTGGCCAGTTTTCTTGAGCCTAACATCGATGAAACAATCATCCCAACAAACAAAACACACACCAATTAACCAATAATTAATAGTTAGGTTTCATTAGATCTAAGCAAACACTAGAGAATTTAGCCACTCATGTTAATTGAAAGACAAGAAAGATAGATAGACAACCAACACATAGACATATTGATTGAATTAAAGTGAAGACTTATCTTTAATTAAGCACTAGGGTTCCAAGGGTTGGAAACCCTAAAAGTCACAGAAAATTCGTCTTTAGGGTTTGCCCTAAAAGTTCTCCACAAAGTTCAACACATAATGAATGAAAATTAGAAAACTATATATAGATTTTACACTCTGACGGCGTCAGATTATAGAGGCTGACGCCGTCAGCTCGCCTCCATTAGGTTTCTCGGATGGCCTAGATCCACTTCTGACGCCGTCACCTTATAAATCCTTCTGGGCCGTCACTCTTTAACTTTACTCCTGACGGCCTACTTTTCCTAACACCTAACGGCGTCAGGTGTTAAATCCAAAATTTCCTCTGGCCCGTCATTTGATAATTGGTTTCCACTCTTTTGTCAAGGCTTTCTGATGGCGTCACCTTGTGACTTCTGACGCCGTCAGGTTGTAAATCTTCATCTTTTGAGACTTTGTCGTTTTCTTCACTTTTATGCTCCAAAAACGTCCGAATATGCATGTTTTCCAGAATTCCTCTCAAAAGTACCTAAAATGACAAAAGGAACGATTTAGGGCAATATTTGATCACATTTATACGAATTAGGGCTTAAATGACCCCCTAAAAGCATAACACTTTTCATCTCATCAACGACCAAGGAAGGACTCAACACATTTACACCTGACGGCGTCAGGTGTTACAAATCCTAGGCCGTCAGGTGTTAAGCTAAAGAGTGATGGCCCAGAAGGTTATAAAGGCTGACGACGTCAGAAGTAAATCTAGGTGATCCGACAACCCTAGATACGGCGAGTTGACGGCGTCAGGACCTATAACCTGACGCCGTCAGAATGTAAAATCTATATATACTTTTCCAATTTCCATTCATTGTGTGTGTAACTTTTGGGAGAACTTTAGGGATAAACCCTAGCTCGAATTCTCAGCCTTTTTCAAGGGTTTTTCACCCTTGTTTCACCTATGATTAATTAAAGATAAGTCTTCCATCAAATCATTCAATATGTCTATGTGTTGCATGATTATATCTTATGCTTGTCTTTTAATTAACATGTTAGGCTAGGTTTCTCTTGTGTTTGCTTAGATATAATGAAACCTAGCTATTGATTGCTTGTTGTTGGTTTGTTATTAATTGTTGTGGTTGGGTGATGTCGATGTTAGGCTTAAGAAAACTGGCTAACTTCCAATTGGTAACTTGCTTGAACGTCTTAACAAACATGAATCAGATGTGTACTACGATTACATGGTTGTATTTAATGCATAGGTAATTACTAGTGATTTCATAGTTTGGATACTAAACGTGTCGCTATAGAATGAAGTTTGCGCTTATAGAGTTAGGGAAGATCGTACATGGCCCTACGAATGGTATTAAGGAATACAACCCGTGATCCACACAATTGTAACAAACCAATTAACCGATAAAAGATAGCTAGGGAGTAGTGAAATCTAAGTAAACACACTTTTCTCCATATAAGTTTCACAGCCACTTTAATTTTCTTGTTATTTTATTTTATTTTCAATTGTAGTTATTTGGGTTAGTTGACTAGCAACTAATTCCGCCCACTCCTCCAAATACCCGAGATTTTACTTGCTTTCATAAAATATAAAAATACAAAAAGAATCATCCCTCAACCCTTAGACCTAAATTAGAGTAGTTTTCAATCCTAACGACACTATTTCCCAAGAGAACGATCAATCCCCCGGTACTTGCCACTTCACTATACTACATCGGTCAGGTACACTGCCTGGTGGGGATTGCAAGCTTCTCAAGATCCCTTGAGAGGTAAAACCTATTGCGTAGGTTGCAAACCACACGCATCAAATGATTTGAATGCTCATGTGAATGATGATAAGGAGAAGAATGATATAAATGATCAAGGAACTAGTAGTAATGCAAATGATACTAATAAGAATGCTAGTGTTTCTCAGGATAATACTAGTTCAAAAGCTGAAACTAGTGACAATACATTGAAAGAAGCTAATGCTAAAACTATTGAGAATGTGACTAATAGGACACTTGTTGATGTTCTTAGGGCTAATGCACTTGATAACAAGTTACTATTAGTTCCTACTGAGGTTAATGATAATGGAGTAGAAATTGCAATATTTGATGAAGAGACTGTGGAGTTAGGAAGTGCTAAGTGGGATAAAACTGTTTGTGGTCAGTTTCTTGGTTGTATGGTAAGTTTCAATGAAGCTAGATACCACTTAAGAAGAATGTGGAACAAATATGGGCTGGTTGATATGACTGTGAATGAAAAGGGGATATTCTTTTTTAAATTCCAAGATGAGCAGGGGATACTTCAGGTTATAAGCAATGGACCATGGATGGTTAATTTTTTTTTGAGCAATGGACCATGGATGGTTAATAACAAACCACTTTTTGTACAAAGATGGAGTATTGATGCGTGTCTAGACACGACTGAGCCTAAGAATTTGCCTGTGTGGGTCAAACTACTGAATGTGCCTTTAGAGGCTTGGAGTGTTAAGGGTATTAGCTCTTTAGCAAGTTGTCTAGGCAAGCCAATCATCATGGATGAAATGACTACTAAAATGTGTATGACAGGGATTGGTAGACTTGGATTTGCTAGGGTGCTAGTTGAGTTAAATGCTGAGAAACAGTTGAAAGATGTTATTGAAGTTGCATATAAGAAAAAAGATGCTAGCATTAGTGTGACTAAGTTTGTTCAAGTGGAGTATGCATGGAAACCATCTAAATGTAGCCACTATTGTGTGTTTGGTCATGAAGAGAAAACATGCAGGATGATACCTAAAGATAAGAATGAAGGGAAACAAAATGATTATCAATGTGATAACAATGATGGATTTAAAGAGGTACAATATAGAAAGAATAGGAATGAAGCTGATAGTAACAATAATAGGAGAAATGATCAAACTGGTCAGAATGGTTATACTAGAGGAAAGGTTATCCTAATAGAAAGGAAGGTTATAAACAAAGCTTCAATAAAAAGGAGTACATAACAAAGAGAAATGGAGAAGTGGGTACTAAATTGGCATGGAGAAGAGCAATGAGGCTAGTATACCAAAAGAGAAGGAGAGTAGTAGCAAAGTTGTTACACCTAATAAAGTAAACAATATGCCTGCTAGTTCTAAGAATAGCCAGTACAAGAATAAAGAGGATATCTTAGGCAGTAACAGTTTTGGACTATTAAATTCACTAGTTGATGAGGAAGATGTAAGGCCTAATAATGAAGAAAGGAAGCAAGTTGATGAAGTGTTAGGTAATAATGGTGACCCAACTGTGGAAGAATGGGAAAGTTGGACTGAGGATATGAAAAGATATTATAAAGATAAGAAGGAACTGTTATGTGCAGCAGGTATTATAGAGAAAGAAGAAGATATTGTTCAAGACTTATCTGAAACAGGAGAAAGTCTGACCAGGAATGAAATTGAGGGGGTGAGCAGTAATACCCTTAACTGAATAAGGAATTGGATCTAAATTTTATATAGTATTCTGTTTTGTTTTGTTTTTGTTTTGTTTTTTTTGTTTTTTGTTTGTTTTTTGTTTTTTTTTGTATTTTACTTTGTATTGTGTGAAAAATAGATAGAGTGAATAGTGAGCAGAATGAATTGAGAGATAGTGGGAGAATAAAAACAGAAAGAGAGTTTTTTGTGAATAAAAACAGATAGAGTGTATTGTGAGCTAAAAGAATTGAGAGAGTTTGGGAGAACAAAAACAGAAAGAGAGTATTTGTGTGCAAAAACATACAGAGTTTGGGAGCTAAAAGAATTGAGAGATTGGTGAGTCAAAAACAGAAAGAGAGTATTTGTATGGAAAAATAGACAGAGAGATTGAAAG
Source organism: Artemisia annua (assembly GCA_014162995.1). Classification (NCBI taxonomy): domain Eukaryota; kingdom Viridiplantae; phylum Streptophyta; class Magnoliopsida; order Asterales; family Asteraceae; genus Artemisia; species Artemisia annua. Next base: position 88,880 of record LBNU01026752.1, on the reverse strand, counting down.
CTAAAAGAATTGAGAGAAATTTGTGAGATCAAAAACAGAAAGAGAGTTTTGTGTGATTTTAAAAACAGACAGAGTATATAAGTGAGCCAAAAGAATTGAGAGATTAAAGTGAGCTAAAAATAGAAAGAGAGGATATGGATTTTAAAATTGCAACATGGAACATAAGAGGCCTTAGCACCTCTGAAAAGCAGAAAGAGGTTAGAAAGTTTATTGCTGAGGAGAAATTGCAGATGTGTGCAATACTTGAAACACACATCAAATACAACAAAATAAAGAAAGTGGGTGACTACACTTTTGGTAATTGGGAATATGTGACAAATGCTGAAGACAACAATAAAGGTTGCAGAATCATGATGGGGTGGGATTAGAATATGGTGGATGTTTGGTTAATTACTAAAACCAAGCAAAGTATGTTGTTAATGGCAGAAACAATTGGTCAAAAAGTAGATTTTTCTGTACAGTGGTTTATGCTAGCAATTCAGGAATGGAAAGAAGAAAATTGTGGAATGAACTGGGAGCTTATAAACAGATAACAAATGGGACTGCATGGGTGATTATGGGAGACTTTAATGTAACACTTGAAGTTCATGAACATTCCAATGGAACCTCAATGCATACCAGTGATATGATTGATTTCAAGAAATGTGTGGAGAATGTGGAAATTGAAGATTTGGTGAGCTCTGGTTTTCAGTTCACTTGGACTAAAAGTTTAAGAAACCCTAACTGTAAAACATTGAAGAAATTGGACAGAGTGATGATCAATGAACCTTTCCTGGATACTTTTAGAACAGCTCATTGTGTGTTTCTACCATATATCATTTCTGATCATTCACCTGCTGTGCTAGTAATACCAAGTGGAGGGACAAAAAGAAAGAAAGCATTTAGAATGTCAAATTTTATAACTGAGAAAGAGGAGTTTCTACAAGTGGTAAAGAATGAATGGGAGAAGAATGTCAATGGTTTCCAAATGTACAAGGTGATTCAGAAGATGAAGATGCTGAAACACAAATTGAATTATATGAGCTGGAAGAATGGAAATGTTTATGATAGAGTCAATGTGTTGAGAGAAAAGATTAAAATTGCACAAGAAGAAGTTGATAAAAATCCATTCTGTGAGAAAACAAAGAAACTAAGCTGCATTCTTCTTCAAGAATATTGTGAAGCAATGAGAGATGAGGAAATTTTATTAATGCAAAAAGCTAAAGTTGAATGGATGAAGGATGGGGACAGAAATACTAAATTTTTTCACAAAATCATCAAGGGTAGACAACACAGAAGTAGAATCATGAATATATGTGATGAGAATGGATGCTGCTATGAGAAAGAACAAGTTGCTGTGCAATTTTTGGAGCATTTTAAAAAGTTTTTGGGTACCAGTGATACAGTTGCAGAGTTTCAAGAGGATCATGTTGAATTTACAAATAAACTATCAACTGAGGAAGCAGAAAGAATGGTGAGACATGTATCTGATGCTGAAATTAAAGAGGCCATGTTTGGTATAGAAGATCCCAAAGCACCAGGTCCTGATGGTTTCACAGCCAAATTCTTTAAAGCAGCTTGGGGTATTATTGGGAAAGAAGTATGCTTAGCTATTCAGGAGTTCTTCAATTCAGGAAAACTTCTAGGTGAGTGGAATGCTACATTGATCTCTTTAGTTCCTAAAATCCAAACACCTAATAAGGTCTATGACTTTAGACCTATTGCCTGCTGCAATGTCTTATATAAATGCATTAGTAAGGTGATAACTAATAAACTTACGGGGGGTGTTAGGGAAGATTGTTCATGAGAATCAGAGTACTTTCATTGCTGGGAGACAGATTACTGATAATATCTTGTTAGCACAGGAGTTACTAAGGGGGTACAATAGAAAACAAAAAGTTAAAAAGTGTGCTCTAAAAATTGACCTACAGAAAGCTTATGATACATTAGATTGGAAGTTTCTTAAGAAAACATTGGAATTATTTGGGTTTCATAGAACAATGGTTGGATGGATCATGACCTGTGTAACAACTACAAAATTCACTCTTAATGTCAATGGTGAGAGGATTGGATACTTCTGTGGGGGTAGAGGGTTAAGACAAGGTGATCCTATATCACCTTACTTATTCACAATGGCAATAGAGGTTTTTAATTTGCTTATGAAGAAGAATATTAGGGATGCTGAGGATTTTACTTACCATCAGGGATACAGAAAATTAAAAATCACACATTTGGGGTTGGCTGATGATCTAATAGTCTTTAGCCATGGTGATTGCAACTTTGTTAAGGTAATTAAGATGACTCTGGATGAATTTAGTCAGTTCTCTGGGCTTAAAGTTAATATGCAAAAGAGCACTATATTCTTTGGAGGTTTATCCATTCCTGAACAAGTAAGCATTGTGCAAATATTACCTTTCACAATAGGAAAGCTACCAGTTAGATATCTTGGAGTCCTATTGATAACTAAAAAGATAAGTGTAACTGAATGCAAGCCATTGGTTGAGAAGGTTAGAAGCAGAGTGCAAGATTGGGGAAACAGAACATTGTCTTATGCAGGGAGACTAAAACTAATTGCATCAGTATTATCTTCTTTGCATGTATACTGGGCATCTGTTTTTTACTTCCTAAGACTGTGATTAAAGAAATTAACAAGTTGCTTAAAGGTTTTTTGTGGTGTCAAGGGGAGTTAACTAAGGGGAAAGCTAAGATATCATGGGACAATATCTGTAAGCCTAAAGACCAATGTGGGTTGGGTATAAAAGATTTACAAGTGTGGAATGAAGTGTTGATTATGAAGCACTTGTGGAGTATAGCTGCTAAGAAAGATACATTGTGGGTTAAGTGGATAAATGTGGAGAAGCTTAAAGGAAAAAGTATATGGGAAGTTCAACAGGATAGTAATAGTAGTATTGGGTGGAATAATATTCTGAGGTTGAGAGAAAAAGTCAGAAAACATGTATACTACAAAATTGGTAATGGGAAAAATATTTCTGCATGGTTTGATAAGTGGTGTGAAGTAGGACCATTATGTGAATATATTTCTACAAGGGAAGTGTATAATGCAAGATTGCCAAATGACTGTTCTGTGGAAAAATTGATCAATAATGGTAGTTGGGGCTGGCCTAAGGAGTGGTATGTTAAGTACCCAATTCTGAGCAATATCCAAATACCAGTTCTGCATAATGAGGTTTCAGAGAAAGCTATATGGGTTACTAATGCTGGTAATAAAATTGAATTTGCAACAAAATGGGCTTGGAAAGATTTCTGTGGTACTGGAAATAATGTATTGTGGAAGGATGTGGTTTGGTTTTCACAGAATATACCTAAACATGCTTTTGTTCTATGGATGGCAATATAGGATAGGCTTATGACTCAAGATAGAATTGCTATATGGAAACCAAATGATGTTATGAGATGTGTATTTTGTAAACTCAATCAAGATTCTCATGAGCACTTATTCTTCAAATGCAAATATACAGAGAATGTATGGAATGAGATGCAGAAACTCATTGATAAAAAGTTCTCCTTCAATTGGCATAGAATAATTGATGAATTCTCTCAGTTAAAAGCAAACAGAAGTATATGGAGTGTTCTTAGAAGATTAGTATTGGGAGCAACAGTGTACTTCATATGGCAAGAAAGGAACACAAGAATATTCAAGAGCAATGAGAGAACAGAAGATGTGCTAATACAGAATATAATGGATAGTATTAAATGGAGAATTATGAGTTTTGTTGTAAAAGATAATGAGAATGTCAAGGCAGTTGAAAAGAAATAGAATGTGCAGTTAAGAAGAAGCAGAAGCAGAGCTATAGAAGAAGCAGATAAATGAACAAGTATAGATTGATTGTATCTGTTGTTTTTTGTATTACGAAAGTATTAGTAGTATAGAATGTTTGTCTAGTCAAACTAATTTGTTGTAAATAAGTTTCAGAACACAACATGGGATATGTCCATGGTTGTGAAGAAACTTGTTGTACTTTTTGTGATTAATAATATTTGACCATTTTCACACACAAAAAAACTCTCATTACCATTTGCTGCTTCTTTTTTTTGGCATTTTCCCTTTGTTCCCTTTGTCAACAACTAAAGGCTCTACAAGTTTCCTCTTAGCTTGCTTGCCTTTTTCTGCCACAACAGTTTGCTCACTCGGTCCTTCATTCGCTAGTGCTATAACCAAATCTTTTAACTCTTCATATGTCAACTTAGAGAGGTGAATTCCGTCACCATTATGAATGATCAGATCATTTTCCATTTTGAAGTTACACTGAAGGAAAGCTAAGTATTGAGATAATGAAATGAAGAATATGCAGATGTATTTAACTACTCTATTGTGGAAGGTTGTCAAGTGCATTTATAGAAGGTTGGTGCATTTAAGCACTCTAATTAAGCAACATGTATCTGAATTTTACTTTTTGACTAACATAGTGAACACTGGTACAAAAAGTTGTATCGGTCACGCCAAAAATGTGTGACGATATGCATATAGTCACACACGTTTTTTTCATTGTGTGTCACTGAAGGTCCCACAACCGTAGGTGGCATATGGTTATGATTTGAGCGTTCTTTAAGCGGTGAAGCTTATAAACTCGGATCGTTGTCCCAACGAGGGTTGAACTGATCTCGTCACTCAAGATCGTGAGATATGTGAGATGAATAGGTTTTAAAAGATGATTTGGTTTTGTTTATACTACAACGACAAATTAAAATGCAATTAAAGTAAAGGAAAGCGATAAAGCGACACAAAATAAGTAAGCAAGTTAAGAAACATGTAATAAAGTGACTTAAGAAAGCGGTAATTAAAGTGCGATAAGTAATTAAAGCGGTAAATGAATTTAAAGACAATATGTTTGCAAAGCGACGCGAATAAGTTCATTAAGTGTGAGCTAATGGTTTGTGACGAGTTATTTTCCTTTCTCGAGATTAGTTGTCAATTAATCTTTTGAAGAGATAATAACTCTAGACAAGTGATTTAATCGTTCTAGACTTTTGTTCTTCGAATAA
>LBNU01026752.1:11485-23695 GCA_014162995.1 Artemisia annua | reverse complement strand
TTTCTTTCCTTTGTTTCTGTTTTGCAGGCAACAACAACAATACCAATAACACAACAACAACATAAACAACTATAACAACAAACAAGAACAACAACAATAACAAATTACAACAACAAGATCAACAGCAACAAGAACATGAACAACAACAGCAGAAGGCCAACAATGCCCAAAAGAAAGCTTGATTTTAAGCACTAAATAAACTCCTAAATGAAAACTAAAATCACTATTCTAAAGTATACCTAGGGGGGAGTTCAAATCAACAAAAATCAAGGAAATTGACCTAGTAATAACCAAACTATGGACAAATGAAAACTCTTAAAAACCTGGGTGCAGGGGATTCTTTTCAGCTAACCACCCAACTTCCACACCAAATTTCTATGATCTAATCTCTTTCAAATTTTTATTTTCTTTTTGCTTTGAGTAGACTAGCTACCAAGGATCATAGAAATCCAAAAATCCAGTCATCTACCTCAGAAATGAGTCCTACAATTGCTCATGAAATCTGTCCCATTTTCAAACTCACTAACTTTTGACTTTTTATGTTCTTATGCAAAGTTGACTTTTTTGAGTTTTGGTTGATCCCTAACAACTGAACATGATGTAATAAGCCCCAATTAGACTTAAATATGCTAAAGCAACAACTTATGAACTAGTGTGCATGATTATGAATCTTATAATGCTAACAGTTGAACTAAAATTGGATTTGAAATGAGATTTGACTTTGGAGCAAATGACTAACTGATTTTCTGGTTAATTAGACCTATGTGGACCTAATGTAAACTGAGTGAGCCAAATTCAACAACAAACACAGACCTGAACACAAAATTAACACCAGATCCAAACACCCCTTAAAACTTAACTGTTTTTGTATTTCAAAGGGAAAAGGAGATTGAAGCTATAAAACTAATGCAAAAGGTTTTATTATGATGAAATAAGCTACATGAAACACAGAAGTACTAATCCTAACAACAAATACTTAAAAATCCAAATTATGCTATTTTAACAGTAAATATGAGAAACTAAGTAACCAAGAGATGTAAAGAACACACACTAGATTTTAAACAAGAATATCACTCAAATATATTAAATAAGCATGAAAATTCAGAGATAAGCAGTTTTAAGCTATGCTACAGTGGAATGACCAAAATCCAAGAAATGGCTTACAAGTGATTCCAAGGTGAGAACAAGTGAACCAGGACAATAAACCAATCCTAACACCTCCTCTGAGACACTAAAACCATTGCCATCCTTTATTAACAATGCTCCATGCTTCATCCTCTTTCTAAACTGATTTTTTATTTTATGAGCTATTTATTAGTATTTTTGGTATTTTTTGTAGTGACTGAATGAAAACAAGCTAAGATACTTTAGGAAGCTCCTAAAAGCTTTTCAATAACTTAATTGAGCTTATTGGATCACTAAACAATAACTTTTGATAACATCACAGTTGAAATGAGATTTTAACTAAAATTGACAAATTCTAAAATTCCAAAAGAGACTTTAAATTAAGCTTAAATAAAGTTTATTTATCACTAGAAATACTGAGTACAAGACTTTGAAGCTAAGAATTACACTGAAATGAAAGGTTTACACTAAGTCGACATTAAACTACACTACACTACACTAAATTAGCTAACTCCCTCTTTCTTCTGCTTTTCTTCACTTTTATAAACCTTGGGGTCTTTCTCTGTCTTTCCCACTTGTATTCTTGACCTTTGGATCACTTAAACACATCTGAGCCGTTGAAATTACTTTTGGCGGGAAAACGGGTACAAGCAGGTTTGGTGGGAGTATTTATTGCTGGGTGTACTGGGGAACATGGAGGAGAGGTGGGAGGTACTATGGAGGTGAAGTGGGGGAGACAAAGCTCCCTGGATTAGGGTGCTAATGGAGGTGGAAGTGAGGTTAGGGGTGATGAAGGTTTGACTGGAGGGAAAGTTATAAAAAACGGGGGTTATAATTTTTGGTGTTGGGCTGGGTCGGATTGGGCCACAGGATAAAGGAAAAGGGTTTGGGGTTTATTGGGTTGGACTGGTGAGTGATAAGGGTGTGTTTGTTGTTGGGTCTAATAAACAAAAGGGCCACGTTTGGTTTGTAGTAAAAATACCACAAGGACCAAAATTGTAGAAACTGAAAATCCAGGGGCCAATTCTGCTAATTTTCCAAACTTCTCCCAAGGATCAATTATGCCAAGTTCCAATAGTACAAGGACCATAAAAACATTTTTCCATTTTTGAAAACACCCGAGGACCTTAAATGACATTTTTCAAAAGTTGAGGGGCCAGTTTTGCCATTTTTGCAAACTTGAACTCCAAGGGTAAAATTTGTCATTTCAAGATTCCTGGGGGACTATTGTTGACTTTTCTTCAAAATATTTTATCCAAGGGCCATTTCTGCATTAAGAAAAGGTTATTTTGACTTTTTCTCAGATAAGTACTGTGTTTTAGGCTTGAACTAACTTAAACACACCTAGTGCAACCTACCCAGGCCAAATGAACAGCAAAGCAACAACAAGAACACAGAACATGGACCTGATCCAAACACCCCTTTAAATCTATGAAAATGAGATTTTCAACTGATTTTCATGATCCAATCCATAAAATCGATTCCTAAAGTGATAATAAGATGTATTGAGAGCATTTAAGCACAAAAGCATTAGTACTAACAACATTCACCTAAGATTACTAAAATGCCAATTTTAACAGTAAAGATGAAAAATGAACAACAAAGGGAAGTACTGAGCAACTAAAGACACCAGAGCAACATATCATCTAATAAGCACTTACATAGCCTAAAACAAAAGAGATAAGCAGACTTTAAGCATATGAACAGTGACAAGCTAAAATTTGGAAAAAGGCTTACAAATTAATTCCAAACACATGTCAGTACATCATGAACCACAAACCATTCCTAAAGCTTTCCACAAAGCTTCTAACCCAATGCCTTCCACCATTTACCTTGCTCCATTCTTCTTCTTCCTTAAAAACTGATTTTTGAATTTCAAGCCTATTTAATAGGTATTTTTGATAATTTATGCTAAAGCCTTTTTACTACTTAATGAGCTTAAGAAAGGTTATAAATAACCTGTTTAGACTTGATGGAACACTGAACAATGCTTTTTAATAACACTTAAGCTAGAATGAGATTTCAAATAAAAAAAAATGCAAATTCTAATTTGTGACTGAAAAGCTTAAGATTTATATTAGAAAACACTTAAAGTACAATAAGAATACTGATTACAAGCTTTTAAAAACTGAGTTACTTAACTAAAAATGGGAGATTACATTAAACGATTAGCTATAACTATGCTACAACTAATTACTATTAACGAACTCCCTTTTCTTCTGCTTCTTTCTTCATTTAAATACACCACTCTGGGGTCTTTCCTTTCTCTTTCGCCACTTCCTTTTCCTAGCCTTAGATGAGTACATTTGATCTTTGGCGTTGAGTGAATTTTGGCGGAAACGGTACAAGCCCAGTTGAGGCTCTCTGGGAGAAATTTTCTGGCAATTATGCCTTTTTGGACTTTGTGGGGGTTGGGGGAACAAGTGAATGGGTTTGTTGACGGTGGAGATATGGGAGGAAAGGTGGTGTTGCAGGATGTCACGTGGGGGGGGGGGAAGAAGAAGGAGGTCAAAGGGGGTGTTTGACTGGGGTGAGGTTATAAAAAAAACGGGGGGTTTTTATTATAAAGGGTTTTGGGCTGGTAAATGGTATTGGGCCAAGGGATAAAGGAAAAGGGTTTGGGGTTTATTGGGTTGGACTGGTGAGTGATAAGGGTGTGTTTGTTGTTGGGTCTAATAAACAAAAGGGCCACGTTTGGTTTGTAGTAAAAATACCACAAGGACCAAAATTGTAGAAACTGAAATTCCAGGGGCCAATTCTGCTAATTTTCCAAACTTCTCCCAAGGATCAATTATGCCAAGTTCCAATAGTACAAGGGTTATAAAAAGATAATTTTCCATTTTTGAAAACCCGGGGACTAAATTTGACATTTTGCAAAGTTGAAGGGTTAAAAGTGAAATTTTACCAAAGAATCATTCAAGGACCAAAATTGACAACTTAAATTATTTTAGGGATCTTGAATGATAAAACTCCACAATTTTGGATTTTAGGGACTAGTTTTGCCAAATTTTGAAAGTTGGGGGACTGAAACTGCCAATTATGCAAACTTTGTTCGTTTTTCATTTGTTTTTACTCATTTTGCATCTAAAACATATAAAACACAATTTTGAAATATTTTCAGTATTTTGATGCATTTCTGAGTGTTTTTGTATGTTTTGCAGTTCAGATATGACCAAAAATGATGAGTGTTTGAGCACTCATCACAAATCTATATATATTATGCAATGGTTATAAGTTTGGAATTACCGACGCTTCTTTTATATGTTCCAAAGTAAGCATGCATCTCTGCTGTCTATCACCTACATCGGCCAGGTTGTATCCATTGCATTCATAGCCATAATTGTTGTACGCTGTCACATAGTACAAGTCCTGTTCTTCACGAATAAAATGCAACATAGATATGTTCCGATATCCACTGTCATCTAAAAACTTCTTCCATTCATGTGAGTACAACGTCAAATGACCAGCAAACATTTTCAAGTACACCTTATGCTTTGTTCCCTTATTGTGGATTAGGTATATCCAGTTATTCTTCGGATACAATCTTTCGGTAAAGAACGTAGGAAGCATCTGTCATTTAAAATCATCGTTTGTATATAAATTTTAAGTTACAGTACTAAAGTATAAGATATATACTTATTCTAATAATAAAATACCTGTCGTGTTTTGATGTTTCTTTTGTTTGCCTCGACCAAAAACTGCATGGCCATCCTATTTAATAATATCACCACGTTTACATTGTCAATATATTATCCCATCCAAAACTGAATATTACATTCTATTTAAAAAATCAAACCACAACATTTTTAAGTAACCGTAGGTCTATTTTAGACATCTATACTCATATACCACTTTTAGAGTACTTATACTCTTTCATGTAATACTCTAAATGCGTTTTCATATACATAATCCAATAAATCTCATATCCACAAATGTTAAAGCCCAAGGCACATCTTTTAAAACAACAACATTCTTCAACCAACAACTATCCAAATGCTATTCCCGTTAACGTAAAAAGCTAAACAGAAACATCTTTTATTTTTTGTATCGTACTTATATTTACAAAATCAACCTAAATCAAACAATAACCTAATAATTTAACATTTTTATTTTTAACTAACAAACTATCATTATCATCAACTACTTTGAATACATGTATAACACGTAATCACGTGATCATTGCTAACTTTTCATAAACTTTTTCCTAAACATAATCTCATAACTACATTCAATCTAACAACCATATTTAAGCAGAAATTAAACAAACGCCATAATAGATAGATTCATCCGACTGAGTTACAGGGTTAAATTTACGCCCTTAATCAAATGCAATTATTTTTATAGACGTTCTCCGAACCTACTTATATTCACAAAATCATCCTAAATGAGTAAACAAGCTCAAGCCTGATCATTTTAACTTTCAACTACTAAACTATGATTATGATAAATTAGTTTGACTACATCTATAACACATAATCACGTTATCATTCTTAACTTATGACATACTTTTGTGTAAACATAATCTCATAATGTAGAAGATCACAAATCTATACTAATCGTTAAACTCGATTAATCAAACTCAAATAGATGCAACCTAACAACCATTTTTACCCAAAAATAACCAAAACGAAACATGGTGTAGATCACCCTATAGAACCTAAAAAAATGGCCGATTCATCACATGCAAGTATTTTTATACACTTATATACTCAGACAATATTGGTTATCAAATTCCGTAGATTCCTTATTGTAAACATCTACTTAATGCAGATTTATTAAACAAAAAATGAAGAAAAAAAAATATACCTGTTGATGTGACGGTTCTACGTGATCAAGGAGATGAGGATGAGTTTTGGGAGAGATGTTAGTTTTTATCCTTTAAATGATAAATTAATGAGGCGTATTGGACCTCTATAACCGTAGGCATTTTTTTTCACATTTATAATGATTATGGATACTCTAACACACAATATAGGTTCAAGCTTAGAATGTGATATTAATAAATAAAGAGTATAAAAAACTTATGTGTCATGTACTATACTAAAGCAATTTTGCAAAAATAATTATACACGAATGTTGCAGAAATATTAGTTGTCACAAAGTTGTTGTAAAAATATTTTAATTCATTTTTTTTTAGTTAACAACATTTTGTTCTAAAAAAATATAGATATTGCATAGAATCAATTTCTCAAATAATGTGTAATATACAATTATATGAAAAGATGTTACAAATAAATTCCTTTTATATTTTTTCCTTCATTTCCTATAAAAAAAGTGCCTATCTTCATTCACGAATCATACTCAAACAAATTTCTTAACATCACATTATGGTGAACAATAAATCACCAAAGGTACACATCTTTCTTTATAAATTTCAATACGGGAAGCCGTAATTATATTTAATTTTTAATTAATTTGTAATACGGATGTGTATATTTTATTTTTTCAATTTTTATGTTTTTTTCAATGTAGACAAGTAAACAAGAAGAAGATGCTAAAGCATCAAATCCTACGGATGTGCCGGCTAAAGATAAACAGGTTATCGATATTTCGGATGATGACGTGGTAAGAATTATAACTATATATTGCTCCCGACACTTTCTAGATCATTGAAACTTAGATAAAATAATCTTTATTTTTTTTTTAAAAAAAATTGTAGGCTGTTCCCGTCCTGCGCAAACGCAGAAGACTTATGAAAAATGGTGTTGTTGCTACAAACAATGTTGTTGTTCTTTCATCTTCTGATGACGAATCTGTGCAAGCATTATCCCAAAATAAAATGGACCATGATGACATTGAAAATAATGCTAAAGTGGTATTGCTTTTGCCCAAATTATATATTAATTTTTAATTTGTTGTATTTATAATATATATATTTAAAACATACTATTACAAGATATATTATTTTACTCTTTGACATAGCAACCGGATGAAGATGCAACTATTAGTTTTAGTCCTTTGAACAAGAAACAAAGTACGTCGTCATCCGATGCATTGAAACTTATTGACCAAGAAATAGGTGATGACTTTGATGACGTTATTGTAGATAATGTCGTTCATTTTAGCGACACACTTGAGGAAGGCACGGATGAGGAGGACGGAATTGGCTTAAGTGATCTTGAAAGTAATAGTGAAGAATCTACGGTTGAAGGAAACGATGGATTTGACTTAGCCGATTTCATTGATGATAGAGATGCACCTTCCAGTGATACGGATGATGAAGACGACGATGACGATTTTTGATATCCAAAATATCGTATTTGCACGTCGTCAACCTTTTTCAAAATAATTACATTATTTCATTTTATTTTATTTATCGTTTACTATGTTTTTTATTAAGTACTTTCATGTGTCGTTGCCTTTGTATTGTTACACATTTTATGCATTATTTTATGTTAATTTTGAGTGTGCCATTCTTGCATTGCAACATTTATTATTGTTATTCAGTATGTCTACATAATATCTTTATCAATTTTATATTAAACTATACATGTAAAAGCATACTTCACATATTTCTAATAATGAAGGACCACATGTGTAAATATTGTAACACCATACTAACCCTAAACCATGAAAATTACCAAGACCTACGTGTATATATACTCCTCATCCTAATTGATGTATATCTCCTTATACGTTCATCTAAATACGTTTTCTACATGGCATCATCAAACCCTAAAACCATTGAAGTTACAAGTTCATCGATTCCTGACAATAGCTCCAAATTGAAAGACTCAATTTTTTATGATGATAAACCATCAATCCAACCAAACACTCAAGATGGCATAAAATCGAATCAAACTACTCAACGTGATTCTAAAGTTAAAGAAGCATTGAGGTTTCTTGCATCAGTTGTTGAAGTTGGTGATTCTTCTGGGAAAAAAAAAGGTATCTTATATACTTTGTGTGGTCACTAACGTTAAATACATATGTCTTCTTATACTGACTATATATTTATGCATGTCGTTTTTAGGATTTGATGACCTTGATGAATCTGTTCTTCTTGACTGGCTTAAAGTCAATGTGGGTGATCATGATGAGTGTCAAAAGGTGTTAAACGGGGTGAAGAACAAGATTCTAAAGGCAGAAACATTGATCAACCAACTACGTGCAATGGGTCATGAGTTAACTGATGACTATCTTGTGGATCTAAACTTCTTCAGTGAAGATTGAACTTTTATTAATCTCATTAATCTTCTTTAACTTTCGTTAAAGAATATATTTGATTTTAAGATTTAAGATATCTATGGAGTTTTTTTATGTAATGCCTTTGAATAAAACGTGATTGTTGTTGGAGCAATATGGAGATGTTATTAATTTACGTTTACAATATTTTGATGTCGTTAAATTAATGTTAATTAATGTCATTAATAAAAAAAAATCAGTTACAAATCTCTCATATGTCTAATTTATATACCGGTTCAATACTTTACAAAAATATTAGTGATCACTTTACCAAAAATATGATACCTATCCCTTTATTCAAGGCTCATTTATGTTACAATCAACTGAGATTGAAATTTTGAATTTTCGAAATACCATTTGCCTTTTAAAGCGAGATTCATATTACACAACACCTAATCACACAAGTTTAAAATTCTATGGTATCCTGTTACACCAACCTTCAACCTTCAAACAAGCAAAAGTTTAAACATCCATAAGGTACCATGGATAAAAACAAACAACCCGTTTTAAGAAAACGTAAAGAACCACAGTTTTCCGGTCAAAACCATCAACCTTCACGTACGCCAAGTGTTCCTTTAACACAAATACCCACGCCTCAAGTTTCAAACCGAAGAGTTCCGTTGTCAGATCTACTCACACCACCTTCAAGCAATAGAGTTTCTTTGGCAGAGCTTCTCACATGTAAGTTTCTTCATATATAAACAACACCATATAACTTGCTTTTATGCTTTATAACTTAGTATGTTTGTATCCATTAGATGATCCACTCAAGGAAAATTTGCCACCATTTTCGTTATCGAATACATCTTCAACGCAACCATCAAAGCATACAGGTGTGCCAACATACCTTGAAATACATTTAATCTGTTTTTTGTACTTTTTGTTTTTATTTTGGGTAATCATGTTTTTCTTTGAAATTATAGCGTCATCTACTACACACCAGCAACCAACGGCTTCTAATAGACTACCTCTTGGAAACGTTACTAACCGTGAGTTACTTCTTAACTAACAACATACAAAGCTATCTATTGCTCATATTTCTTTCTGTTATATTGCTTAAAAATGCAATTAAAATTCTCATAAACTATTTACATGCATTCAGGATTATTTGGCCAAACAACAAACAACATATTCCCCTTAAATAGTCGCGTCCCGCTTGCAACTCAGTTAGCACCGTTTACTCCAATTGAGGATACACATGTTAGGCGAACTGCAGCTTCAAATTTTCAATCACAATTAGGTGACACATATATTTTTTGTAGCAAAAAACATGTAGTTTTTAAAGGTACTTTTGTATTGTCTTTTTAATAAATATACTTTTGTAACATGATGTTTCTTTTTAATATTATACCAGGGCTGAATCCTATACCTAATCAAAATGCACACCAAGGAACAAATGTTATAACAAGTCCAATTTCACAAGATTCAATTGGTGAGAAACATTTGTATCTTTATTATAAATCTCATATACGTACAAGTGATGGTGTTCCTAACGCCAATATGTTGTTTGCAAATCAGTTGGCAATGCTAATCTTAGAGGAGTCTCATCTATTTCTTTGCCAAGAAGTGATCACCAACCATCTACGGTTGCTGCAACATGTAAAAGACAATTTCCTTTGCACGGTTTTTCAAACGGTATTTTTTTAAACTCGCATTTGCATCATAAATATGGGATTAAAGTAATTCTATATGTTTGTTTATTTAGACTATTCATACACAATCATGATTTGTGTTACAACTTAATTTACACATACACATGTGACATACATGTGGTTCGGACCAAATTTGTAGGTCCTTTTGCACTAATGGACAGCCAACCTACCATTACAACAAGTCTTTAATCTAATGCATTGATTAGGACTCCCTCGACTGCAAACTCATCTGGTAAGAAACTTATACATGTGTGTTATACTATACGCTTTGTAACAATTAACGAATTCCTAACTCTGTTACTTTATTTATTTATAGAATCACCAACTCGCGTTGCTTTGAACACGAGTGACACAGTTAGACGTAGTAGAACCACGTCCAATGGTTTGGCAACAAGTTTTGACCCAGCCACGCCAGTTAACGGCACACGTACACAACAATTTCCTTTCAATGATGTTTCAAATGGTAAGTTTTTAAAGACAAAATCTTGCTAACGTACACCATCCTTTTGACATGTTTAATTTAGCTTTACTTATGTCCGTGATGGTGTTTACAGTTTCTTTGCACACGCCACTCACTTCGGTTGGTTGTGTTAATCAATGCAACAACATAAGATCAACGGATGGTTTTACAACAACCATTCCTGCTATAGTAACACAAACATCAACCTTTGAAGTAGGTGAGTCATCAAGAAGAACAAAGAGGTCTAAGAGACCATCTTTACAGTCTCGCACGCCTGTTAGATTTAATCTTAATCTTGAAGATGGGGATGTAAGGAAAGAATACGACAAGTACATTGGTGTATCTGAAGGTAATTCTATAACTTAGATTCAACGACTAATTCAAATACAGTTATTATGAATTTTACATGACCTGTTTGTAACATATTCTTATATTTGCAGAGTACTTTGATCATGGTGATCCGACGTTTGAGTGCGCAGAATGTCATGCTTTAGTATGGGAGGCAGAAGCAAGAAAAGGAAACGCTAATCCAACAAACAAATCCTATAGTATATGTTGTGGCAAGGGCAAAGTGTTTATCAAACAACCCCCGCCTGCCCCACAACCGTTGCGTGATTTGTTTTATAATGACGATGCTAAGAGTAAAAATTTCAAAAAGAATGTCCGAACATACAATAGCATGTTTTCGTTTACTTCTATGGGTGGAAAGGTGGACGATACAATCAACAAGCAGGGTCGTGCTCCATACGTTTTCAGGCTGCATGGAAAAACGTACCATAGTATTGGTAGTTTGCTTCCGGAAGGAGGTGCTCCTCCTAAATTTGCTCAGCTTTATATATATGACACGGACAACGAAAATGAGAATCGAGCAAAAGCTTTAAGGTAATATGCGTCGCTGGACTTGAAATTTTTTATGCATATTGAGTAAAGCATTGTTTTTAACATTTTGAATTAAACTCTAATCACATGAACCTTATCATTTGCAGCGGTTCTTCTTCATCGTCTGGTCAAAGCACTTCGGATGACCGTATTGATCGAAACATTATCGGTGGGGTAAGAGATGTTTTAGACTCATCAAGTGATTTGGTTCAAACATTTAGAAGAGCGCGTGACCGGTACAACGAAGACAGCGAGCAAAATATAAAAATAAGGCTCATTGCAAAGCGAGGCAAAGATGGACGAAATTACAATCTTTCAACGTCAAATGAAGTTGCTGGTCTTATTGTAGGCGACTTCGATACATGTATAGAAGATAGAGATATTGTCATAGAAAAGTATCGTGAAGGTTTGCAGCGTATCAACATTTTCCATCCTATGTACCTTCCTTTACAATACCCTTTGTTGATGCCCCGGGCGCAAGATGGTTATTATTTAGGTATACCGCATAGAAAGAAAGCTGGCCGACGCCCTGTTCGTCAGTCTAAATCCGATCCTCTTAAAGAAAAAACGGACAAAACAGTGACTATGAGGGAGTGGTTTGCTTTTCAGATAATGGATCGCCCAAATCAAGAAAATTTATTTACGCGTGGAGGTCGTTTGTTTCAGCAATTTCTTGTGGATGGTTACACTATGGTTGAGATGGAACGTTTGTTTTTCCATCGATCAAAACAGACAAAACTTAGATGTGATACGTACTCAAACATTCGTCAGAGTGTTGCGTCTGGTAATAACGACCCCACTACCCTTGGAAAGCCCGTCATCTTGCCTTCTACTTTTACCGGCGGACCAAGGTACATGAAACAAAACTATATGGATGCCATGGCTTTGTGTAGATGGTATGGCTGTCCC
>LBNU01026752.1:0-10859 GCA_014162995.1 Artemisia annua | reverse complement strand
GCAAACTCAACATACTAATTACATGGTAAAAGATAGTTAGGGAGTAATGAAATCTAAGTAAACACTATTCTCCACCACTGATTTTCTCTAAAAACTATAAAATACAAAAATATAAGTAGCTTAGAAGTAGATAACTTGGGTTAGTTGACTAGCAACTAATTCCGCCCTATCCTCCAAAACCAGAGATTTTACTGCTTTCATAAAATATAAAAATGCAAAAAAAATCTTCCTCCACCCTTAGACCTAGATTAGAGTAGCCTTTAGCCTAACAAACACTATTCCCTGTGAGAGAACGATCAATCCCCCGGTACTTGCCACTACACTATACTACATCGGTCAGGTACACTGCCTGGTGGGGATTGCAAGCTTCTCGAGATCCCTCGAGAGGTAAAATGTAGTGCGTGTTGCAATCCACGCGCATCAGCGATGAGGAAAAAAAAAATTGCGTTGTACTACATTGAAGAACTTATGCGAGCGAGAGGAACTACCTTGAGGCGTTGGCCTGAGATGCCTTATCCTGATGATAGATACATCAATGAATTTGGGAATCGACTTATATATGATGAAACTGATTATAACCCGGTCGAGATGGAATCTGAATATCAACGTTTGTATGCCTTATTGACAACGGAACAGAAGGGTGTATATGACACCATCGTGAAATCCGTTGATAGTGGAACAGGGGGTGTATATTTTGTTTACGGTTACGGAGGTACCAGAAAAACGTTCTTATGGAAAACTCTTGCAGCCGGCGTTAGAAGAAAAGGTGATATAGTTTTGAATGTGGCATCAAGCGGTATTGCGTCACTGTTAATGTCGGGAGGACGAACTGCTCACTCCAGGTTTCATATTCCCATAAACGTTGATGAGACCTCCACTTGCTCAATAAGTGCTCAAAGCGATCTTGGAGCAATGTTAAAAAAGTGCAAGCTTATTATTTGGGATGAAGCGCCGATGACAAATAAGCTTTGTTTTGAGGCTTTGGATCGGTCTTTGAGAGACATACTTCGTAGGAGCCGGTATGACGCGTGTGATCAGCCATTCGGTAACATGACGATGGTCTTTGGCGGTGATTTTAGGCAGGTACTTCCTATAATTCCGAAGGGACCACGCCAAGACATTGTTGGTGCTTCTTTGAAGCAATCATACCTTTGGGAATACTGCAAGGTTCTTAGGCTAACCGCTAACATGCGGCTTACTGTTGGTTCAAGACCAGAAGATGTTGCCGAGATAAGAGAATTTGCAGAATGGATATTGAATGTGGGAGACGGCAACCTTGGAGGACCTAACGAAGGAGAGGTTAAGATAGATGTGCCAGAAGAAATTCTAATAGATGCTACTGATGACCCCATAGCATCTATTATCGACTTTACTTATCCAAACATGTTGGATAACATACATGATCTGTCTTACTTCCAAGAAAAGGCGATTTTGGCACCCACAAATGAGTTAGTCGACACTATAAATGAGCATTTGTTGGCCAAATTTCCAGGAGAAGAAATGGTGTACTTAAGTTGCGACAACGTGGATAAAAGTGAACGCGGTGGTGTCATTGATCAGTCTGTTTTCTCGCCTGAATTTATAAATGGATTGAAATTCTCAGGCGTTCCAAACCACAGGATTGCTTTAAAAGTCGGTGTACCGATAATGTTGTTAAG
The DNA here is from genome assembly GCA_014162995.1 of Artemisia annua. Classification (NCBI taxonomy): domain Eukaryota; kingdom Viridiplantae; phylum Streptophyta; class Magnoliopsida; order Asterales; family Asteraceae; genus Artemisia; species Artemisia annua. The sequence continues at coordinate 9,201 of LBNU01026752.1, read as the reverse complement.
AAACATAGACCAATCAAATGGTTTATGTAATGGTACCAGACTTCAAGTACTTAAATTAACGAGAACTTCTATTCAGGCGCAGATCATTAACGGAACCAACTTCGGCAAAAAGGTGATTATTCCAAGATTGAGGATTACGCCGTCAGACAAGCGTTTGCCTTTTAAGATTGTCAGAAAACAATATCCGATATCAGTATCTTTTGCCATGACAATCAACAAAAGCCAAGGGCAATCGCTTTCTAAAGTTGGTTTGTACTTGCCCCGTCCTGTGTTCACACATGGACAACTGTATGTTGCCGTCTCAAGAGTAAAAAGCAAGCGGGGTTTGAAGGTTGTCGTTTGTGATGAGGATGGTAATCTCTCCAAAACCACAACAAATGTCGTGTATAAAGAAGTACTTCAAGGTCTTTGACCAACGTTCATGTTATATCATGTATGTATTACCGGTGTAATCACGTTATATTATACTATGGTTCATTATTTTTATTGCTACAAGTTTTGTTATCAAATCAAATCATCATTGAAATCATACATCCTTTTTTTTTCGACTCTGTCTAATTTACATTGACATCGCTATGGTTGTAATCCATTGTCACTCACAAATATTTTAATTTAATTTGTAACAAAATTATTTTTGCTTATTGCATATTTGACGCATTGTCACATTATTCATTCCATATGTTAAATGGAACATGCTTACGTTATCAACTTTCTTATAATCTCATTTATGTACATCTTTTAAATAATACCCGGTGTCAACGGGTCGATAAGCTAGTAGAATATAGATTGTTATTAACCCACATATGCATTTAGTCCATTGGTCAGGCTATTGTTGTTACTTACGGGCTTAGCCAATTAGCTTTGTAATTTTTACTAACTTTTTAGAAAACTTATTTACCATAGTATGAGGCTTTTAAAAATAGAAAAATGCCAAACATGTTTCTTAACCTATCTTTTGAAATTCTGACATGACATAATTTGTTTGCTTTTACGGCTACAGATAACAAGATTATTAACACATGTATGGTGTTATTTTTCATCCAGTTATTTTTAGGAAAAGTCATCTCAGAGAGTTGGGTGTGGTGAAGAGAAGGGGTTCGCCACTCCAACGTGGATGGCTCGCCGACTTCGCCGCCACACCGCCCCCCTCGCCGTAGCTCACCGTTTCACTTCTCCTCACTGCCCCGGCGAACATGAAATCTGACAAAAGGTACATATTTGTTGTTGGGAGATGTAATTAAACGTTGCAATATTAAAATGGTGGGGCCCAAATGAAGAAGTTGAGGTTTGTTGTTGGTGAGGAGGAGGTTAGTTGTGAAGAGGTGTTGGAGTGATGTGGCAAGTGTGGGGCCCAAACGAAGAGCTCACCTTCTTCACCACACCCAACTCTCTCAACACCTGATGCTTTTGATTCATTGCGCATCTTGGTCACTCGGCTCTACATTATGTTTACGGGTTTAAAATTTGAGTGAAAAAGAAAAATGAATGTTATTTGTGTTCATAAGTTTATGTTTAAAAGAACAGAAAAAGAATTAGAGAGAAATATGAGAGTAACTTTTATTTAAAAAAAAAAAAAAAAAAAATCTTCATTCAATTTTTTGAAAGAAGATAAAAAAAAGAAAAAAATAAATAAAATAAAACATTAATACATTTTGATTAAGGAATTTGCTATACAATGCTCATTGATCAGTGATTCAGTGGTTAGGATAAATATAAAAGGAAACTTAGGTTTTATTAAATTAAAATTTACATATATTTAAGGTAATTTGTTTTATATTTAAGATAATTTGTACGTTTATTTATTGTGCATTAAATAAATAATTACATTATATATGACAACAGCTAGTTATTTAATATCTCTTAAATATTGCCCACTCGTCATTGTATAGCAGATCTCTTTGTTTAAAGAAGTTTGCTGGAACCACATAAACTTTAAAAAAAAACATCCGCACAATGATGTGCACTTATGTATTGTATTCCTTTATAACTCTTATTTCTTTTATAAGTAACAATCATTAGGCTAGAATCTAGATATCATTATGTCAAATTCCTTTTGTAAATTTTTTGTGGTGAATACCCATATGCACATTTTAAAAGTTTTTGCAATAACAAGCAATGTTTTCAAATCCGGGTCGAACCGTCCGGTTCAACCGGTTGGACCAGTTTCCGGCCACAAAAGCCTGAGTTTCTAAAACTGGCTTAACCAGTTAGACCCGCTGTGTTTTGAGTGTCCCGGGTCTTGAAACTCGGCAAGGTTTGGTCTTTTTTCAATTTCTTTTAATAAACCCGGGTTGACCGGTCGTAAATAAATAAATAAATAAATAAATGGAAAACCGGTGGAACCGGACTCGACCGGGTCAATTAAAAATCAACTTTTAAAACAAAGTTAAAAAGTAGTTTTAATCTCTGCAACTGACCCAACTCACTCCACTTCACTTCATATGCATCTTCATTATCAGATCAGAAAAAATGGTAGGCGGTAGACAATACTACTCAATGAAGCGAATAATCAGATCCCCAATCCTACTAACCCTAATCACACTCACTTCATTCTTCTTCATCTTCACTTTCACCACACACACTTCCACTTCAAACCCAAACCCTAACCCTAACCCTAACCCTAACATCCAATACTCATTCGTCAACTCACTCGAACACTTCCTTTCACACACCAACCTCCACCGCCTCCCCGACGACACGGCCGATCATTCGCCGGAGAAATTGGATGAGCTGATGTGGAGATCGGAGAGTGAGAGGATGTATAATGGTGGGGGTTTGGGAGCTGGGGGACCGGTTAGGGTTTATGTTTATGAGATGCCGGGGAAGTTTACTTATGATTTGCTTAGGTTGTTTAGGGATACGTTTAGGGAGACGGTTAATTTGACGTCTAATGGTAGTCCCGTTCATCGCCTTATTGAGCAGGTGAAATGTTGTCTGTTTTGAAAGTGTGATTGTTTGGTTAGTATGTTTGTTATTGAATTGTGTGGTTTTGGTTTCGGATAGTGGCTAGTTTACGGAAATTTTAGTTAGTATTTTTAGAAATAGTTTTTGGAGTGAAAAAAGTAACGATTTGATGTTTGAAAGAAAAAGGTTTAGAGCGCTAGGTACTGTCGGTATTATCCGACGATGTTATAGCAAAAAGTGCTGCCACCTCAGCTTGTTCCCCTATTACTTAACCCAAAAACACCCTCCCTCCATTACTCAAGTTATAGGACACCCCCGGGCCCACAATTTTTAAAATAAAACACAAATAAAAAAGAAGGAAAGAAGAGAAATGCCCTATGGCTTGGCGGGTGATTTTGGCGCCATGCCCTATAACTTAAGGGGTGGTATGGCCTTGTGCTATAGGGTCGCGCCATAGGGCTCATGGTACTGTGTGCTCTTAGGGTGATGGGGCCATGAGTAATGGTCCTAGAATTTCTAAGGGGGAATATTACCGGTTGAGGATACGGAGCCAAGTGTTAAATGATATCTAATTTGCAATTCATCTCTAAATCGAGTGGGTGGCCCACCTTGGTTCACTAAACATGGATGAAAACGTGCTTTTCTGGTGACACAGTTATTTACAACAAATCGAACGTGTCGATGGAAAAACATGTTTATGTTTATGTGTAGTTAAATGTACTACTTCATGCCACTTGCTTGATTTGAAGGTGCATTGTAAATCAGACATGACGGTTGGCTGTCTGTCATCAATTGGGTAGTGAAATTGCCCCTTTGATATTTCGTTGCCGTTAATCGTGATCCATCACAATAAACAAATATGATTTTGGTTTTATATAGATTCATTGTGAGAAACTAGATGGGAAATTTTGACAAAGTTACTTGTAAATGACAAGGCTCGGGTTAATTTCTTATCTTTATAAAGTCGTGCTTGTTTAAGATTGAAAGGGTCATTAGAAGTTTGGAACTATGGCGCATTACTCATGTCATGACTCTCAGTTTTTATGTGCCACAGTCCCCTAGAAACAAACTTAATATCATAGGAGTAGCCAATTTGAACTATATTGACGGGTTAGGGTCGTTGTACATAGTTTGATACTTGAAATTTCCCGCACTCAGGGATGTTTGTGATTGCTAATTAGAATTGCTTATCTGCTTATGGTGTTATTATATGACATGTCACAGTTTTGAATAGCTTATGCGAACTGCTTATCTGATTCTCTGAAGGTGAAAATATCACTTTACATAATTATGTTTCAAGTTGCTTATATTAAACTGCTTATCTAGTTATTGCAAAAAAGTAAAGCAGTTTTATTTTAAAGTAAAGCAGTTTTATTTTAAAGTAAAACAGTTTTAATAAGCAATCCAAAAAACCACAAAAAAATAGTGAGAAACACATCCGCCAACTACCTACTGTAATGTTCAGAAATGCAAGCTCATTATCTGCTTGTACAACTTCAAACTGTATAAGCATCCACCAACTACCTACATGTGAACTCTTAGGCACTCTGAAGTTACCAAATTCAAATAACTGATGCAGTCTGTTCTGTTATAGGCAATTCTGATTATTTCGTAGCACATTAGCACTTTTGAAACACGATGCCAAACACTCTCTATGTTATCTTACACATTGATTTCTCTTGCAGCATTCAGTTGACTACTGGCTGTGGGCGGATCTAATTGCCCCCGAATCAGAAAGGCTTCTGAAAAGTGTCGTAAGAGTTCATCGGCAGGAAGATGCTGATCTTTTCTACGTTCCATTTTTCACAACCATTAGCTACTTCTTGCTGGAGACACAGAAATGCAAGACGCTTTACAGGGTGTGAGTGGATACCAATGCTTACGTTACAGAAATTTTTTCTGGTCATGCATAACATATTCAGTACTATCAAATAATTATAGGAACCACAGGGTTTTAAACTATGAATAGCCATATACTTACGTTCATGTCAACTGAGTACCTGAACTAAAACGTGTCCCATTTCGTGTTATGAAGTTTCAAAATTTGTTCTCATATGCACATTTAAACAACCCGAACAAATTTGTAACATACTCATTTACTACCCACTACTTGTAAGCGACACACAATCAACACATTGTTTACAAAGTAGTGGACAGTAAATGGATGATTCACAACCTTATTTTGGCTAGAAAAAGCATAGATGTGCATCTGAGAACACAATTTGAAAGTCGGTAACAAAAAATATAACACTTTTAGTTCAGGAACCCACGTGGGACATGAACGTAAGTACATGGCTATATGTATAGCTAAACCCGGAACTGCTGTACTGACTTCAGTATTTTATCATAATATTTGATAAACTGGGATCTTCCTCTAATGGACCTCCAAATTTTTGTGATTTTTTAGGAAGCATTGAAGTGGGTTACTGATCAGCCTGCATGGAAGCGGTCTGAAGGAAGAGATCACATATTTCCAATTCATCATCCATGGTCTTTTAAAACTGTTCGCAAGTTTGTGAAAAAGGCAATATGGTTGTTACCAGATATGGACTCCACAGGGAACTGGTAACTTTATTATTCTTAATTTCATGCTCGCATCTAATTTTTCCACGTATATTTTTTATTAAATGAAATTATATTGATAATTTTAGGTACAAGCCTGGCCAAGTTTCACTTGAAAAAGATTTGATACTTCCTTATGTTCCCAATCTTGATTTATGTGATGCCAAATGCTTATCAGAAAGTGCATCAAAGAGAACAACACTTCTATACTTTCGCGGGAGGCTTAAAAGAAACGCTGTATGATTCTTGCCCAAAATCTTGAACCTGATACTGTTTAATATATTGTTCAATAGGATTTTGCATATTCCGGCTGCCGACTTGGCTTATTTTCTTTAGGTTGCACGTGTGCTAGGTGTACAAACTGAGACTCCGAGTATATGTGGGTCAACTGAAAATGTCTTAAAAGGAAACAAGTCGAATTGGTTAAATGGGTCAAAAGTCGCTTAAAGTCTGTTTTTAGGGCATGAAACCTTCTAAATCATTATATTAAGTTCTTATTATTGAAGTAATATAATTTTTGTAACTATATTAGACATGCTAAATATTAATTAAAAGTGTTAGAAAGTTGAAGAAAAAGTGTGCCAGGCCAACACAACCCAACCCGGAGTGAAAAATTACTCACTTTGACCTGTTTTCCACTCTCCCGACCTGCCCAATATTTTGATTTCAACCTCTTGACGGTAAATTTGTAATGACTAATCAAAAGCAATAGATACTAGGAAGAAAATTCAAAATACTATTCGACATGCCATCAGACAGTTTGCTAGATTCAGCTTACCAAGTTTGCATGTGATCGTGACCTATTATATCCTAATTTTAGGGAGGGAAAATTCGTTCAAAACTTGGATCAGAACTTGGCAATGCTGATGGTGTTGTTATCGAAGAGGGTAGTGCTGGAGAGGCAGGGAAAATAGCAGCACAAGCTGGCATGCGCAAGTAAATTTTCGTTGCTAAATCATGTATATTTCACCTGAAAGTGTTATATGCCTTTCTTGAGCTGTTTGTTTTCTGGAACGCAGGTCTGTGTTTTGCTTAAGTCCTGCTGGTGATACACCATCATCTGCTAGATTGTTTGATGCCATTGTTAGTGGCTGCATACCTGTTATAGTTAGTGATGAATTAGAGCTTCCTTTTGAAGGAATACTTGATTATCGTAAGGTAAGTACGCCATTTTCCATTGATGCATCCTCATTTCGTGTCTCTTGAAATTGTTACTGTATCATGTTCCCTGTCTGTTCTTACACATCGCTTAACTATCAATAACCAATATTCTAATCTGATCACTCGTTGCAGATTGCTTTGTTCGTTTCTTCAAGTGAGGCTGTGCAGCCAGGCTGGCTTTTGGCGTATCTGAGAAGTATTAAATCTTCACAGATAAAAGAAATGCAAGATAATTTAGCTAAGGTTTGTGACTATGCAAATGCTAGTTTTAAATTATACTGACATCTCTGAGTTTCTTGCAATTTTTTCGAAATAAAAGACGTTATTATATCCCCAGAAAAGAATTATTCATGCACGTGTAACAAAATATACCAGCTTTACCACTGTATATTGTCTTATATATCAGTCAATCCTAAATTCACTTTCTTTTGTCACATAATTGACACATTGCATACTTAAATAGATAAGTATCATAGTTTAGGGGGTATATCCTAGAGGAAGAAGGGGTAAGTAGTATATCGTTAGCTCCTAGTAATATGTTCATCAAAGTGATGTATTTTAGGGTTTAAATAATAAATTCCAAAATTTGATATAAGAAATATGAATCTCGGTATTGGCTACACAAATATGGAAATTAGACAGCAAACTTCCATGCATGTCAATGGCAACTAGTAAAAGTCCAATAAAAAATTTTCAGTTTCGCATAACACGTGATCATCTACAATTACATGCAAGAGAGAAGTTCATCAATATCACTGATTTCATAGTGCATTAAGATGTTGACCATGATGTCCGCACAATTACCACGGGATCTCTACTGGGTTGTCAAAATTGAGCACTAGTGTGGAATTTGCCTTAATACTTGATCCAATCTTGAGAAGTAATTACTTCGCTGAACTCAATTCGAGTTCGACCTGATCATGTTGCAAAACCCAATTTTAACAAGTAATTACTGATGTTTACGAGAACTTCATCATTTAAATGCAAACTGGATTATTGCAGAATGAATGATTTCTTAGCAGTATTCTTGTGTTTATGTATCTTGATGATTTCTTTATATGTGACAGTATGTGCGGCATTTCTTATACTCCCATCCAGCTCAACCGTTGGGGCCAGAAGACTTGGTTTGGAGAATGGTATGCTTCTCTCTCTTTTGACGCAACTAGATCCTACTTTTTAATTAGCTGTGGCAAAATGGGCACATTGGGTAACAGGTCGGGTCACATTGAGATACTTTGTGCCTTAAACTCTTATTAAGAAATTAGTATCGTATCACACATTTTCAAATGTATTATATCAAGCCATCTGTTTGATTTGGTTCGTTTGATATATGGCACAGCCCAAATCAACCCATTCATGCCCCTACTTTCTTCACTCATCTCCCGTCAATCTGATTTTTTCATGTATATGTTAACAGATGGCTGGTAAATTAATAAACATCAAGCTTCACACACGAAGATCACAACGTGTTGTGAAAGGATCGAGAAGTATCTGCACGTGTGACTGCAGACGTTCCAACATGACTAGCCCACTGACTCCCTAATAGGGCTGTCCGAAAATCTTTTCACTTGTAGTTCCATTTCTAATCATTACAAAAACAACAATTTTCAGCATTATTTATTTGTTGATTTATAGGCGACGTGTGTATGTACATTGTACAAGATATTTTGTTTGCAACATATTATAGGAAAGTTCTTTTGAGGTATCAAGAATCATAGAAATTGTGATGCTGAATATATAATATAGCAAAGATGGGGTGAAGAAGCATCATGGGGACGTGCAAAGCACATCCAGCATATGCATTCCATGATTGAAGAAACATCACTTTCATGCTTCCTTTTTTATTAAATTCTATTTTTATTATTTTCTTTTTAACGTCTGATTTACACGATCTTTTCCATGATTAAATTCCAATATTCCATTGAAACATGACTGTCCCTTTCGCAAAGTTTGACTAGCTATTGCCAAAAAATCTTGTATTTTCGGAAACATTGTGATTCTGTTAACAACTTCCATAAAAACGTTGCGATGATCCTTTTACAAGATCTCATTAACTATAAAGGAAGCTGATGTGTTCTAGTGGTAAGAGTGCGTTCACTGAGGCCATGTGCCAAACAGCAAAAGTTTTACATTTAACAAATATTTACGACATAAACTTATACTACGTTAACAATTTTTGTTTGAAGTGAATTTAAAGGCCTGATTATGTATAGGGGGATGTATAGTTTGACGTCCTTAAAGATTTGTGGCCCTATCCAATTGCATGCCATTGTATACGGCTTTGAGTAGTATGTTATGATCTTCACTTTACGAAGACAAAACGATTCATTGTAGGATATCGATCTTTGCGAAACCATAAATGAATAATAAAAACATATAAATAAAACACACAAAAACTAATAAATGAGTGTATATTTAGTTTCTGAATTTAATGAAAATGTCATAGAAGTAAAGTGAAGATCCTTGTCCTACATAAGTGTTTGACTTGGAAAAGATTTTTAAGAAAATGTAGCGGTGATCGTGGGAGGGGAAATAATGGTCTCCGTTTACGAAGGAACAAAAAAATATATTATT
>LBNU01026745.1:0-37444 GCA_014162995.1 Artemisia annua | reverse complement strand
ATGAACGACAAACCGTGATGCTTAACCGACAAAAGAGTTTACATGAAGAGGTACGAGGAGGCTTCAAAGCTATTGCCAAGACATTGAAAGGAGTGTTCGGAAAGAAGAAGAAGTGATGGAGATTTACTTGATTATGTTTGTTAAAACAATTATTATGTGTTGCTTGATTATGAATTATTGACATTTGTGTGCTATATTTCCGATATGTATTCGGAAATACTTATGACTTGCTTGGATAATGATTGTTTAGGATGTTAACTACGCTTATTTATGCCTAATACATGCTACTAATTGCATGACTTTTCACTTGATCTATATATATGTTTGCATTTTTAGTCTATGTTTATATGTATACATACATGTATGCTTACTAATAGACCAAAATCAATATGAAATGTTCAAATAGAGCTTGCTGCAAATACAAAACAGAAACCAACATTTTCCAGAAAAATTTTTGAAAATTTTGAAAATTTGGTCGTCAGATGGGCGGCCCCCTTAAATCTAAAGGGGCGGCCCCCTTAAAATTAAGGGGGCCGGCCACCCAAACAGTAAAATACACTGTTTTCTTTTGCATCTTGTGACTCCTTTTGCTAGTCCCAGTTATCATTTCCCTTAAAAACCAAACTGAATTTGGAATCTAACCATGCATTTTCAAATTAATTCCATATCTAAACATGTTTTCATCCTATATAATCCCCATGCATGTTTAATTCACACTCCATCATTCTACATCTTCATCAAACTTAACCAACCCACCATGTCATCACCAAGAACCACCATCTCCAACAAAGCCAAGAAACAAAAACTTTTCTTAATACCACCAAAACAACTCTTCATTGACCTCACTAATGAAGATAACACTACTCCATAACCACCACCTCAATGCTCATCTCCTAATGCTCCTAATGCACACTCCAAAACACCATCAACTCATGGAACTTCCACCTCTTCCATACCTTCATCCTCATCAATCAATGACTACATCAATGCCCATTTATCACCTCCACCAAGAGTTCCACCACCACTACCTACCATTGAAAATACATCTTTAGACATCACACTTTCTTTGTCACCCATCACACCCCCTTGAAGCACACTTTTCATCATCACTAAAACCCACCAAACTTCAACCCCATCCCATGGAGCTTACTTGAAGCCCATGGTGATACATGCCTTTGTTGCATCCATAACCGCACCATCATCTTTGGCCTAAGAGATAAATTGCAATATATGTNACCACCACTACCTACCATTGAAAATACATCTTTAGACATCACACTTTCTTTGTCACCCATCACACCCCCTTGAAGCACACTTTTCATCATCACTAAAACCCACCAAACTTCAACCCCATCCCATGGAGCTTACTTGAAGCCCATGGTGATACATGCCTTTGTTGCATCCATAACCGCACCATCATCTTTGGCCTAAGAGATAAATTGCAATATATGTTTTCATATATTGAGAGTTTGATCAAACAACTCATTCCAACTACCTCAACCACCCCTCCACTACCACCACCAACAAATACACCTCCACCACCACTATCATCTCCATCTTCCCCATCACTTCCACCAAATTAAACATGCTTCATCCCTTGAAAATAAAATATTTCAACTATTTTGGTGGCAAGCTCTAGGAAGACACTCATATTGGAGCCTTGGTTGTTTGTTTTTCATTATGTATGCTTGTAAGCCTTTAAGGCATTATGTAGGATCGAAAGTATAGATGATTTATGTGGTTCGGGAGGTCTTGGTTGATCAAAGAAGATGAAAGGATTCATCTTTTAGTGAGAGAAAGTATAGAGAGGGTGGATAAGAAAAGATACTTTTATTGATAAGAATAAATGAATACACAAACCTAATGCTTAACCACACCCCTCATGGAGAGTCATGAGGGGTATTTATAGGCTCATCACACTACATATTTGCCTAATGTACATAAGTAGTCCCTATGGACACAACTTACTACATATCTAGTCCATTTCACTTGTGTGACGGTATCTTTTATAAAATAGCAAGGCTAACAATCTCCCTCCAAGATATCGTCACGTGTGAATGGTTACAATGAGACCTATAAATACATTAACAATGTAAAATTACAACAATAGTAAACTATGTTGATGATGTTGAAGCGCAGAGTCTCTGTAGTCTAGATATTGAGGCAGACTTGAAGTTCTCTCTTCCGACGATCTCGGCGTTTGATCTTTGACACTGACGGCAAAGGTCTTTGTAGCTCTGAACTTCAACTGTAATGGTCTAGTTAGGTTATTACTCCCTCCTAACTAGTGAGCCTTTTTTCTTTCTTCTGCTCCCACCTGAACCGACAACCTCTTTTATCTCGCAGCGGATAAAGTAGATACTAATGAGTTTGCACCATGGTTGTCGTTCTGGGAGCATCATTAAAGCATAACTCACATAGTATTGTACAGAAGGTTGGTAATACGCTCCGATGTACACATCATTAGTACTTCTTCGGTTCTAGAGTAAGCACAATTCCCTCGAACAACCAACGTACTAGAGATGAAACACTACTTCTTTTGGCAAGTTCTTCTCCCTCCTGATGGTTGCGATTTATCAAAATCATCATACTATTTTGTATACATGCCATAGTTACCCGTACTTTATACTTCTGATGCAATATAGATAGACCATGAAAGCATAAATTGTGAGAATATGCTGAAAAAATACTCTCAATACTTCTCTCAAATCAACCTTTAACCAAACCTCCTTTTAATTCACCGGCTACTAGTAATGACCACATATGGAGACAACCCGATATGACCAGCTTGAGAAAGAAGTAAACATTCCATCTTGTGACTTAATGCTTGTACGATAGATTTAATACCTATACTGAGCACTACAACGTAACTCCTTTAAGTATGAGGTGCACGAAATATTCGCCACTTGAACAATCCACTGCTTCGTGTGACACTGAGTACTACAACGTAACTCCTTTAAGTGATAGCTATAAACTGTGAGCACTACAATGTAACTCCTTACATCAGTTATAACTAGATTGTCAAGACTGAATTTCTATATGCATAGACAAGTTATCTTCAATAGTCGTGCATCCAACCACCCCTAGACTTTGAGATAAATAAGTACACTTTTTTTGAAATGCCACTTCAAAATCAAATCAATAATACTGTACAAAAACCCCGTAGTCATTTTTGTTAAACAAAACGATTCTAGCCATTATGTATCCCCGTGAAATTTTTATAACACCAAAATACCACTCTATTGGCCAAATAATTATTAAACATATGTAGCCCATGGTTTAATAATATAGCCTATACTCCAATTCGTCCAGTCCATGATTTCATATCAGCCTAGCCCATTAGATAGAGAGTCCAAAACATTCACACGGATAGCAAGACCAATAACCCATTTGATAATAACGTGCTATATAAAATATTCATACCCTAAATACTCTCATATAATTTAACCCTAAACACAAACTCATCCGCCCCCATCACCATACACTCCTCTCAAAAACTCCGCCCCCATCATCTCTCTCACCTATCTTGAGTTTCCCAGCACACCGATCACATCCCAACACCTTTGATCTCATCTCCATCATCAACTGTTAATCCGAGCACCTGAATGAAATCACGAACATACTGCCGTTCCTAGATATCTTCAATTCCTTCTCAATCCGAATCAAGAAAGCATTTTTAAAGCTACAAGATCCTTTGGAGGGTCACGGTAGGGTCGACATATGATTTTTCATGTTGTTTTTGATCTTTGAATGAACCATAGAAAAGATAATAACAGATTTGTTATTAACCTTATTCTATGTGTTTCGGATATAAAAAGAAGCATGAGTCTTCAATAATGGTCAATGATGTGCTATTTCTTTCGTGTATTTGGACACTGATGTCTGATATGCTTTTGTTATAGTGCACGAATAAGAAAAAGCTGAGATCAATAGATGCTTTTAATTATTGTGTTTAAGATCGGTGAAGAAATGATTTCAACAAAAAAAATCTGTTAAAAGATTAGACAAAAGTTGAAACATTGCTGAGATTTTTGTTTGATTAGTACTTATCAGAATAGGATAGTGAGTGGGAGTTGGGAAGTGTCATAGATTAGGATTGGATTGTGGTTTATGGAAATGTTGAGGCTGGGATAAACTTCTTTCATTTCCTTCTTTTCTACTTGTTTGACCATGGACTGATGATGTTTATTGACTAAGGTCTTTATGAGTTATGGTATTTGGTTTTGTGGTCATGGTCCTTCTGCTTCATCTTACTTCTTTCTTTTGTTTGGTTACTCGATATATGTCCTAACTCGATATAGCTTTGGTTACTCGATAAAGGTTCAAGTTACTCGATAGGATTCCTTACTCGATAACCAAAGTGAAACGAGGCAAAGTTTCATTTAGAAGTAAACAAAAAGAAATCCCTACTCGATATACGATAAGGAGAGGGCAAACTCGCCATAAACATGATCTTACTCGATAAAAAGCAGCTTTACTCGATAATCTTCAAGTGTTACTCGAAAAAACTCATAAAATGAGTTGCTTACTCGATAATATACATCTCTTACTTGAAAACTTCATAAGTAACCCAGAAAAACCCAGAAAAACGAGACCAAACGGTTTGGTTATTTTTGACCATTTGGATACAAAATAATATTGTTTAAAACTGTTTACCACAAAAGTTGGAAAAAAAATTTCCGTGTGCAATAATATTGGTAAAGAAACAGCTTAAACAATGATACGAACCACAATAAAATCATTGAAATCACAACCTGGCTCCTTATACCAATTGTAGGATCGAAAGTATAGATGATTTATGTGGTTCGGGAGGTCTTGGTTGATCAAAGAAGATGAAAGGATTCATCTTTTAGTGAGAGAAAGTATAGAGAGGGTGGATAAGAAAAGATACTTTTATTGATAAGAATAAATGAATACACAAACCTAATGCTTAACCACACCCCTCATGGAGAGTCATGAGGGGTATTTATAGGCTCATCACACTACATATTTGCCTAATGTACATAAGTTGTCCCTATGGACACAACTTACTACATATCTAGTCCATTTCACTTGTGTGACGGTATCTTTTATAAAGTAGCAAGGCTAACACATTAGTTAATTGTACATCTAGTTTATGTGCATCTTGGATTTTTTTTTCATTGTAATATCTTGCTTAACTAGTAGAAATGACTATCTCTAGCTTTAATTCATTTCCTTGCATGCTATATCTATATATATATATTGCTTGTCTTCTCAATATTTTTCTTGCAAGCATTCCATATCTCGATTTATCTTATGACCTCAAAACGAGGGGGAGTATACGTCAAGGGGGAGCTCCAAGCTTATCGGGAAAACCTTTTTGATGCTAACAAAAAAGGGGAGAAATGATATAAACTCACTAAATACTTGTATATATACCAATTTTTGTTTTAATGAGTTTAGATTTTGTAATCATTAAAAAGGGGGAGATTGTGGATATAAATAATGCATAAAAACGTTATTTATATTTTTTGATATCTCTATGTTTTGACGATCACAAAATGTAAAAACATTAAACGTAAAATTACAACGTAAACAAGTATTTAGTTACAAATATCATTTTATCCAACTAAATCACTTAAGGTATGAATAAACAAATGCCTAATACATTTTATGATCAAAGGGATGTTTATTTATATATTACAAAGTTTATTAAATTATATAAACATATTATATATTTTTGAAAAACATTTTTGGTGATAAAGGAAAATATTTAATTCATAATAAATATATGAATTCAAATTTTTAGCAAAAATAGTTTTTCTCCAAATAAACTTTTCCCACAAAAGACAAAAGATCCAGGCCGTTTCAGGAGGGCGGCCTTCTTAATTATAAGGGGCGGCCCCCTTAATTTTAAGGGCGCCGGCCACCATTTAAGGGGGCCGGTACGCTCCTGAGGCTAGAATCTTTTGCCTATAAATACAGGCTCAATCCTGCATTTTTTCCTCACCTTTTGCACGAATTTTTTCAGTACAGATTCTTTCCAAAACATCATTCTAAATCCCTTGATCATAAGATTAAAAGCATTTGTCTCAAGTGATTCAATCCTTCCTCATCCAAAGTGCAAAAGAAGAATACTCCTTCAACATACACTCAAGAAGTATTGTAGATTAGTTTTGTAGATTGTGTAAATCATTTGTAAAGTTGTGTAGTTCTTGTGATAAGTAGAGCTAGGTGGGTTGAAGTTGTGTTGTGAAGATATAGTAGTGAAGTAGTGAAGTAGTAGTGTTGTGACTAGTTGTGAAGTTGTGAGATTGGTTCTAGCTACCATTAGAACTCGACATTTTGCTTGGTGTCGCTAAACGGTGTAAGCAAAAGTGTGTAAGGTTTCTCCGTCACAAGGGAGTTTGTTGACATAGTGAAGAAAACTCTCGAGTAGGTGACTCGGGGAGTGGAGTAGGAACAAGGAAGGTGTCCTTGTAGCCGAACCACTATAAATCCTTGTGTTGTGGTTTGATCTTTCTAACTCTATCTTTTCATTACTTTTATACTTGTATTATATTTGCTTAGTTAGTTAGTAACTTAATAATTGTTCATATAGTGCAAGTATTGAATTCACATAAACTAGAATCGAAGATTTTTTAAGTAAATGTTTTATAAATTAAAAAGACGTAAAACTATTCAACCCCCGTTCTAGTTTTCCACAAATTTATAGAAATCGACAGCAAATAAATTATCAGCATAACCCAACATTTAACTGATAGTCATTTTGGTTTATTTTGTTTTTAGAAAATTTCTAAACCACACAATACCCGAAAGCAAACATGTACAAAACAAATCAAAACCAACCAAATAACTCTCGATGTAATTGGGTTGGGGCACCATTGAATTTCGTTGACTATTATTGTTGTTTCATATCATAATTCTACACCAGGACGCTGCCAAATTCTCTAAGTAACTGAAACTATATAATGCTTAGGGTATAATAAAGTTAGTTTAAAAGGAACATGCAAAGCGGGTCAAAGTTTCACAGAATGGGTAGACTGATATATAATCTAAGCTGTAACATGGGTATAGCTCAAAACTTTTATAGAAAACTAAAGAAATACGTTTATTCCAATATAGACTTAATAATAGTTAAGTTGTAATGTCAAAAAACGAATGACAATATATGTTACAATCTACATTTAACTTGCAGCAACTGACAAAAATTTAAAGGAGTGGGCATGTAATATTTCATGTTACTAAAACGTTGAGAGATACATCTAAATTAACAGTTTAATTGATTGTCGGGCTATTCACGTGAGGCTTACAATAAAGCACACCTTCCATTGATGAGTTACTACCAAAGGACATATAATCTCAATTTGCGACCGAATAAAAGGTTACTATGGGCATTTCATATATCAAAGACATCAAACGAATAGGAAACTGTTGATGAATATAGTACAAAATATAAGGAAAAAAATGAAACCTACATTTATAGTTGATGTGTGCTGTGTTATCGTTGCGGAATAGGTTATTACCTTATCAAGTTTTTAATTTATATTTAGCTGACTTAACCTATAACACACACTTAACGAGCAGTGTACCCGATCAATGTAGCTAGTTGGTAAGTATAGTGTTGATCACTAAGAGTGGAACGTTAACACCTAGAATGTCTATCAGTATTTTAATTCATAAGTTAGTTTTACAACCTAATCTAACGCAAGGGGGGTTCAGCCTGAGAGACTAGCACGGTTTGAGTTGATTAAACAGTAAATAAAACTATAGAGTCGAATACAACAAATGACGAATACGTACACAGATAGATAACAGATACAGATAAGAGGCCTAACGAATGATTAAGTAGTTTATCACTTGTTTTATGAGTGTTAAAAACTCTTCTCTCTCGTTGGTATCTAAATTATAGGCGAGTAAACTCTTAATGATTACTTATATCTATATTATTTATCCTTTCGGGCTTACACTAACTTATAATGCTAGCGAAGTAATCGTGGGAAGGGTATGGCAGCCTAAGCATTCCACAGCTAGACACAGAGGTTATCAATGAACATATAAAAAGAACTAAATAAACATCATATAAAATTTAATCGATGGGAAAATAATTTTAAACATAAGGCGATCTAAGGTGGTGCTTTTTGGCGCCTCATGTGATTTTTGGTCTAAAAAGGACATTTAAACTACAAGTTTTTGGCGCCTCATGTGTTTTTTTGTTATAAAAAGGACATTTAAACTAAAAGGGTTTAAATGGACTATTATGAGTCCCTTCCGGTTAGGAATTAGGCTTCGCCTCATGTATTTTTTGGTCTAAAAAGAACATTTATATAAAAATTATGCTTTGAGAATGATCATTATATTATTAGTCCCTTCCGGTAGGAATTTGATAAGCTTATGATCTTTGAGAATGAACAATTTCCTAGATGTTTTATTTTTTTTGTTCTCCATAAAATCGGATTTTATAACATTAAACTTAAAGACCCAACAAGGCCCAGTTTAGATAGTGCATGATTCACAAATTTGGCAAACTGGGCTACATTACCTACCAGCCCAATTTTTTTCTAGACAACAAAGCTCACTTTCTAGACAATATATAGGTTACTGTACTAAACAAACCCTAGGGTCAACGTTCATAAGATGTGGTGACAATATGCCGTGTCCAAGTTCACATAAGGGGCATTTATTTTTCATGTTAAATTCTCTTAGGGGCACCCCTAACCAAACCCTCCCTAGTGGATGGGTACAAAAACCCTCCCTAGTGGAGGATGTACTTTGGTAATTTTTTTTTGTTTTGTCCAAAGGTAGTAGTAGTCTAAGTCCAAAGGTATTTTTTTGTTCTTTTGTCCAAAGTAGTAGTCTAGTAGTCCAAACTGCTTTGAAGGTTGCAGTATCACAACAAAGAAGGAGAACCAAAGGTAAAAAAATGCTATTGTTTGGTAGAAGAAGAACCAAATAAGTGTCGAAAAGGAAACGTAATCGAAAAATATTGAGATTTTTAATAGGCTCAGATATGAAGGTTGCAAAGTGATAAAATATCACTTTACCATCCATTCGGTTTTTAGTAAACCATTCATTATCGCCTTATCCCGTCTCAAAATAATTTACTCACAAATTATACAAGTTACACTGTAAGATTCTCAAAATTGTACAAGTTTCTCACAAGGCTAATAGTAAGATTCTCAAAATTGCAGGCTTTGCTTGGTTATAAACATATCACAATCTCAGTTACAAACCATAAAGCAACTCTCAATCACAAACAACAAAGAAGCAGTATCACAACAAAGAAGCAAAGAAGCAGTATCACAACAAAGAAGCAAAGAAGCAAACTTCTCAAAGGAATCAACATTCTCAGTTACAAACCACAAAAGGCAACAATCTCAGTAACAAATCACAAAGAAGCAACAATACTTTGGCTTCGGAAAATGTCGAGTTCACCATTTTACACAAACGAGGTAATAAATATTACACTCTTTGAATATTACATGCAAAATATATAAAAAACGACAAAAAGACATATCGAGATATTTAATAGGCTCAGATTATTATTGTTTATCATTTTGGCTGCAAATTCGAAGGTGGCTAAGTGGAAAAAAAATTCACTTTACCGTCCATTTGGTTATGCCACGCCAATCAAAACAAGTTTTTTTTATTTTTTTTTATTTTTTTTTAAATCATCATCACCGTATCTCGGTTTTTTTAACAAAAACCAAGTTTCAAATCTGCTTAAACCAACAAACTGCTTAAACCAACTGCTTATAATTTCAAGAAACTGCTTATTTCATAAGCAGTTTCATCACCAACATAAGCAGTTTCATCATAAACTGCTTAAACCAACCAGTTATAGGGATGCACTAACCGAAAATTCACTTTACCGTCCATTCGGTTATGCCACGCCAATAAAAACAAGCTTTTTTTTTTTATTATTATTATTTAAATCATCATCGCCGTATCTCAGTTTTTTTTTAAACAAAAACCAAGTTTCAAATCTGCTTAAACCAACAAACTAATTAAACCAACTGCTTATAATTTCAAGAAACTGCTTATTTCATAAGCAGTTTCATCACCAACATAAGCAGTTTCATCACAAACTGCTTAAACCAACCAGTTATAGGGATGCACTAACCGAACCCTCCCTCGTGAGAGGGTACATCACAAGAAACCATCACAAACTGCTTAAACTAACCAGTTTCATCACTAACATAAGCAGTTTCATCACAAACTGCTTAAACCAACCATCACCACAACTAAACTATCACATATCTAAACCTTCAATTAAACCATCAAGAAACCATCACCATCATCATAACATATCTAAAAAAAATTAGATCTAAAAAATTATTTTTAGATCTAAATAATTCTTTCAGCCAAGAAACCATCACCAACCAAACTATCACAGATCTAAACCATCAAATAATTCTTTCAGCCAAGAAACCATCACCAACCATAAAACATCATTTTTTAGATCTAAAATGATATAAAAACATCATTATTTTTTCACGTATCACCACCAGTTTAGATCTAAAAAAAAAGATCATCTTCAAAACATCAATTTTTAGATCTAACACAACCGTCAGTCCACCACTCCACCTTTACCAATATTGAAGCACATATCTATAATCTAAACAAAAAAAAAAATACAAAACTTGTTTAAATCCATAACAGATCTATAATCTAAACAAAATAGTTGTAAAAAAAAGAGTTGGTAAAAAAAGGATCTATACTCGTTATTTTGTAAAAAAAACACAACCATACTCGTTATTTTGTAAAAAAAAAAATAATAAACACAACCATCAGTCCACCTTTACCATCACCAATAGATTTATACTCGTTATTTTGTAAAAAATAAAAAAATAATAAAAAATACAAAACTTGATTTTTCACAGCCACGATCTAACCACAAGTATCACCACATAAACCATCACGTATCACCACATAAACCATCAAGTATCATAAACTTCTTAAAAAAGTATCACCTATAAACCCGTTACCAACCAAATGAGATCTAAAAGATCTAAAAAAGCATCACGACCAACCAAACAAGATCTAAAAGAAGTTTAGATCTGAAAAAAAGTTCACAAGTTCACGGATCTAAAAAAAAGCATCACGTATTAAAAAAAGAAGTTTATCATAAACTTCTTAAATCATCAAATATAATTAACAATCAAAACTCAATCAACAATCACCGGTTTATCATAACAAGATCTACTAAAGAGAAAGAGAGATAGAAAGAGAAAGACTTATGTGATAGAGAGAAGGTTGGTGACAGAGATATCACATGGGTTGTGTACTTGTGTGAGTGGGTGGGTCAAAACAAGGGGTGGGGACGTGGGATAGTGGTTTAGTAGTAAAAAACGTGATTTGGCTAAAGTTAAAAAAGTATTTTGTTAAAAAAATTAGTTGTAAAAGTTGTTAAAGTTAAAAAAGTATTAGTTAAAAAAAAGTAAGTTAGAAAAAGTTGTAAAAAAAATAGTTTTTATTATAAGTTATAAAAAATAATAATAGTTGTAAAAAATAATTAAAGTTATAAATGTTATAAAATATGTTAAAATTTGTAATATATTTTCAGGAGTTCGGTTCTGACGAGAAACTAACAGATTGGGTGCAAAATATAGCTCGGGGGCTGATGACGCTCGGATTATACATATTTTATATAGCGTTATTTGTTAGTTTCTCTATGAATTATAAGGACTTTCGATACTTAATTGCATGAAAATACATTTTAGGTCTGATAGACAAAGAACTTCAAGAATCAAGACAAAGTGTTCACTTCCAAAGATAATCTCATGTTGAAGCTTATCCTAGTAAATGTGCGCCGATCCTATCTCCCAAGTGCGCCGGTTACAGGGACATATGTAGTCCTACACAAATCTATGTCAGTCAAGTAAAGCACGACGATCTTATCTTAATTATGCGCCGGCCTTCAGCTCTATTAATGACCCTTTGGCGCCAGGTAATCTATTGAAGCCTGCTGTTGTTTATCTCCAAGATCGCCGGCATTCAGTGTGAAGCCCACCGACCTTTCTCCAAGTGCGGCGTACTTCAGTGCCTCAGTCAATCCTTGCCTATAAATAGAGCCCCAATTCGTCTCATTTCAAGACATCTCTCATCCCAACAACCAACAAAGCTCTGATATTCATTCTCTCTCGAATTTCAATCATTGGAATGATAGAAATAAAGTCAAAGTTTTAAAAGCGTTGAAATACTCTCTAGATATTAATTGTGGATTAATTCAGAAGTATGTTGATCATTTCATACGAAATTACCACTGTAAGCATGATTACTAAAGCCATGTTAGGCTAAACTCCTTATGGTGATATGTTAATATAATAAAGTGTTTGGTTGTGGTTATGATATCTAGTTGATTTCTTGTTTATGTTAAGACCTTGCTGTGTTCTAAACTTATCACCATTGTTTATGTCTTTGGTTATAATTGCTAATTGGAACGGGTCGAAAGATTCAAATAGTATTTTATGGTTTTCAACATATATCTATGTGTGTTGATCAATTGAAGGAGAAATTGCTTTTGTTATGACATAAATAATATAGTTTTAAACATTGCAACTAGTTCTTATACTTGTTAAACACATGTTTAAGGATTAGCAGACATAAGCTCGAATCACAACTGTTAACTTATGAAATATTATTTTGACAAAAACAACTAATCATTTGTTGAACTTACTTAACCTCTGAGATCATTATCATATACCATCACCAAGTTATAGCAACTATCCAAGTAATCATATTTTTCTCATACTTGAATTTCATAGTAAACATTTGCATAAGCTTTCTAAGTCATCTTGATTAGTTAATTGATATCTAAGAGTAATCTCAGTCCTTGTGGAATGACCTGGTCTTACCAAAACTCTTTACTATAAACGAGGGTTATACTTTTACCCGTGTGTTTTGAACAAAGAGAATCGGTAAAATTAGTTATTAAAAATTTAAAGATTTATGAAACACATCAGGGGCTCAGTTCTGTCATTGTTAAAAACAGAACCAAAGCAGAAAAGGGTTATTTGTACGAAATCAATTATAGGTGTTCAAAGGGTGGGAATTATAAACCTGAAGGTACTAAAAACGGCAAACCAGTACGTATAAAACCAATTGTCCATTCAAATTAGTGGCGAAATATCATAAAACAAAATATTTTTGGAAGTTGAGGGTGAAGGATGATAGGCATAATCATGATTTTTCAGAGTCGTTGCATGGTTTCCGATATGCAATGCGATTAGAGGATGATGAGTTCGGTTTGGTGAAACAATTGACATATATAACGTACGACCAAGTCATATACTTTCAACAATAAAGAAGCGTAATCTGGATAACGTGTCTAGCATTAGAACTATATATAACGCACAAAGTAAGATCCGGTGAGCCATAATAGGTGATAGAACTCCAATCCAAGTCCTTTACTCACATTTGATGCATTCAGGGTATACATATTACGAGAGGGTAAATAAGTATAATGAGCTTGAGGAACTATTTTTTGTTCACCCCACGTCATATGCTCTATGGTGTACACTCCCTGAAATCATGCTAATGGACTCCATATACAATACCACGCTGTATAAATTGCCATTTTTGGAAATTATCGGAGTAACTTCAATAAATAAAATATTTTCAATGGCGTATAGCTTTTTAAACAATGAAAAAGGCCTAATTTTCAATGGGTATTGCAACGAGTAAAGGAGGTGATAGACGAAAGATATTACCCGCGTGTTATCGTCACTGACTGTAGCAACTCACTAACTTCCCCACTAACTCCCCATAGGTTAGCAAAACTTTACTAACTTAACTTAGGCCCTCACTAAGCACTATCTAGGTTAGATATGCCTATAGCAATTTACCGAGTGAAATTTTTGCTTTACTATATCTCTATGACCTAACTAACCTCTAGACAAGCTCACGTATCCACCTATGCCAACCACCACTACGTTTACATCAGGTAAACATCCCGGTATGTCAATTCTAGGTTACGAACACATTTTCACTAAGTAAACTATCACTCTAAGTACACTATACTTATCAGAAAACCCTAATTGCAACTATGTGTTTACGGTTATCTTTAAAACCCTAATTGCTTATCTGAATTAGTTTGAAAGTGTTCAAGGATTAGGTATGAGTTACATTAGCAACTTTAGGATATATTAGACTTCCTAGACCATAGTACAACTCCATAGAACTTAGGTATAAGTCCCCTAAGCACAAAACCCTAACTAGGACATAACTTCCCGGAACTAGGTCTAAACTATCCCAAATCTTTACCATAAGCTACCACCATTTAGTATAAGTCTCCTAGGACTTAATATCAGTCACTAAACACTCATAGGACCCTAATCTAGGCACTAAACTCTAGGCTAAACCCTAAACTCTCATTAGACAAAACTAAGTATAAACTAAACCTAAAACCTAAACCAAGCTACCATAGCACCTCAAATCCTACAACCAAGCACCCTATCACTTCCCCTAGACCTAGCACATACCCTATCACCTCCCTAGATAGCACACAAGGAGGTGCATCACCTCCTTGTCACATTCTTCAACCCACGGCCACACCACCACCACAACCGGCCTATGGCACCCCCAGCTACCCCATAGCCATCATTAGTCATCCCTTAGGTCACCATAGTCAGCTAGTAGCTTTGCATAGTCACCTCCCCCCCCCCCGACACCTCCTTCNATCTTCCTCTCCAGGACTTCGAAAAGGTACTTTTGGAACACCAATAGGCATTAAATGAAAGAAAAAAGAACTAAGTACTATATTTTACTTTGATGTGGAAACGTAACAAAGCCTTTAATTATCTTTATAATATTCTACTTTATCCTAATCATATTTTATTCAGAATTAGCCGACACCTCCTTCTTTCTTTTCTTGGTCGCTACTCCTCGCTACTCTATAAATAGCGAGCACCCTTCTTCCATTCAACTCATACCTCCCCTCTCTTCTGTGCCTCATAATTTCTATAGTACTAAGTCCCTAGAAGCCCTAGAAGTCGAGTAGCAAAGCCTTGATCCTTGTTGAGTTCCAAAACCTAGCCGAGAAAACCCTAAACCCTCGTTAGGCCTTCCCCTTGTCACGTAAGCCTTATTTCTTGTTCTATAAGCTATAGTACTGACCTAGGATACTTAGGATATGCCTTAGATCACCTAGGAACCCTTGAACTAGCCTTGATCATTTTCATTTAGAAGTTTTCATTTCGAAACCCTAGTTATAGATAATTATGTGTTTTTTTCTAAATTGCCTTATTATATGCTATAATCTGATTTAGGAGACTTAGTTAAGTATATATTAGCTAAACATAAGCTAGGAAACTCTTTTGTTTCATAAAAATATAATTTACATGTTAAAAGGACTAGTTTTGCAAATGTTTTCATGCATAAGGGTATATATGGTCACTTTCTGAAAATATGAAGTCCAAGGACTATTTTTGACATTTCTTAAAAGTTATAAGTATAAGGACTCTTTTTGCAAAGTTCTAAAACCCTAGGATAGAAAGTAAAATAAGTTTTAAACTTATAAGGACTAGTTTTGCAAATATTGTTAAATTAAGGGTATAAAGGGTAAATATTGAAAGTTAGTATAGTTTAAGGACCATTTCTGTCATTTCTGTAAAATATATAAGTATAGGGACTAATTGTGCAAAAGTTAGAAAGTTAAATGCTTAATTGTTATAAGTTTATAAGTTTAGGGTAGAAAGTGTAAATATGCAAACTTGAAAGGTATAAACGGACTGTTTTCATATAAGTATGAAAACCTATTTTTTAGTTAACAACATAACACAATACCATGGAGCTTCATGTGAGGGGTTTCATTTGGGTATTCGTTTTGACGAGTTTGTTGGGTTTATGATTTAAAGTGTCTTGGCTCCTCAAACGTTTACTACATGACCTATGAATTATGATGGCCCGAACGGTGTTATGTTATAACTAATATCTAATAACAACATGACACAATATTAGGGAACTTCATGTGTGGAATATGTACTTCTGAATTATGATGGCCCAAACGGTGTTATGTTAAGTGACATAATACAATAGTAGGGAACTTCATGTGAGGAGTATATATATTTCTGGATTATGATGGCCTGAACGGTGTTATGTTAAAAACCTAAACTAGGACTTGACATACACACACCTACACTACCCCCAGGATACGTGAGTGAGCTGTCTAAACCCTTACCCTACTTACCTTAGACTCAGGTGAGTTTTCATAGCCTCACTTTTAAATGATTTACAAACCCTGTGAGGAGGATACATGCTTTAAATCGAATACAAGTCTTTCTCTTTGGTTATTGCATGAGTAAACTACTTGCCACCACTACACATCTAAATTCATGAGTCTAATCACTTTCGAGTGAACGCGAATATAATTGATAGATCTATTGGAGTTTGACAACTCCCGTTGGTACTACCTCTCTCTGGAGGGTACCAATAAGTATTATATTTGAACCTTCTGAATGGTTAACTTTGGCAAGTTACCCTTCCCGTCCCATCATGGTTTGGTCTGCAGACCCCATGATCTGGACTGTTAACGTGTGGTTCATGAGCTTAGTGCAATATATCCGCTATCTTTAAACTTTTCCACACATAGGGTTTAAGCTGAACCCTGTGGAACTTGTATTCACTCTATATCTACTTAAACCTATGACTCTCACTCAACCTTAGTGTTGACTTTTAAGCATGTTATCCTAGGTAATTGAGCTCTTTAGGAACCCTGGCACGGAGAAGAACTGGACATGAGGACGTCCATAATAGTTATCATTCATCTTTTTTACTTTAAAATGTATCTTAGGGACCTCTCTTTTGGTAAAAGTATATCTTTTACTATAAAAACTCTGATGAATAAATGAATGATAACACCCTTTTCAAAAACGTCTCTTTTCGAGTCGTTTCTATTATCTTGTCTTTGTTTCAATGACGTAATACCCCAACTCTAAATCCGCTGCGATCTATGAAAAACGGGGGTGTTACACTGACAGAGATTTAGTGTTGATTGGGGCTTGCAGAGCAGAATTCCCGAACGCTAACAAATTACTTTGTCGATGGCATATTTCACAAAATCTGCTTCAGTATTGCATAAATAGATGCGATTCGTTAGAGGAGTATGAGTCCATTAAATGGACATGGGATTGGATGGTTAAAGCTCCAACACGCCGCATGTTCGAGCAATATTATGAACACCTACAACAACTATTGGTCAACCATGCGGGTACTTAATTATTAATTAATTGTTTTTAGTATTTAATAATAAGCACCCAAATGACCTTTTATTAATGCATTGTTTTTCAGATATTTCTCAGTATCTGAATAACTGTATGCGAGATTACTCAAACATGTTTATCTCGTTTATTACTGATCAATATCGCAACTACGGCCAGACAACAACGTGTAGAGTTGAGAGTCAACACGCGTTGTTGAAATCATATTTGGGCGGCACACAATCCAACTTAGACACGTTGTTGAGTTTGATTGATAAGATTCTCATTTCGCAAGAAACTGCGATAAAAGAGAGTTTTAATAGAAGCATAAACGAGATAAATGTGATATACCACTATTTGTAGAATTGTGTTATAAAGTTTCCAAATATGCTTTCAAACTCATGTTCAAAGAACTCCACCTGTCGATCGCCGTAGAAGATTGTAGCCATCAGTTGCAGTCAGTTTATGGACTACCATGCTTTCACGAAATGCGTTACTATGCAATTCGTGGTAAGTATATTAAATTTATGACTATCAAGTTATTTTCCCCATTAATATTAGTAATTTATATAAGTCACTTTTAATGAATGCATAATGGGCCATTCCATTGGATACAATTGATATTTTTTGGAGAACGCTATCTGTTCCGTAGCCTATTATCAATAGGCCACCACCTGAAGATGGTCCTTCTAGTGAACATGAAGATGATCCTTCTTTTGAAAATGACATGCGACAATTTAAGAATGTTTTTAATAAAGCGTCATCGTTTATCAAGAAAAATATGTTAAAGAAGGCAAGAGGGATATACCAACCTGAATTTGTTGACATACGTGAACCCGCTGTTCAGAAAAGTATCCGTGGACGACTGAGCGTAAAGGACAAAAAGTCCAAGGCTACAAAAGTCCCGGACTTGAATGAAGTACCAACTGTAGATCACCGAAGAAGCATAAATTCAAGATCTACAAAATTCCCGAACTTGTGCAAAGAACCTGCAAGACATAGTTCTTACACGGGTCCTAGAGTTCAACAAAGTATAGGACACAGGTTATACGTTGGAGATGGAGGTAGCGACTATTTTATGGAGCAGATTCCAGAGATTTTCCATCCATACATAATAAGTATATATATTGTGTGCTAGATGATAGAAATTGTGGGTTTCGGTGCGTTGCCCACGGCAATGGTCAAGACGAAAATAGGTGGCGCGAAGTTAGACAGATGTTATTGCAAGAGTTAGACAGACATAGTTTACTTTACATAAGTATGTGGTCGCAAAATGACTTTAACAGAATTCGCTGGTCAGTAAACAAGTTCGGAAATGGAGCTACACCGGGAGATCGCTGGATGATTATACCAAACACGGGGTTGGTTATTGCTTCACTGATTCACCGACATGTTGTATTTATATCCCAGCAGGGTTGTTAAAATTTTGTTTTTTCCGGTCCAAACTTATCACAAGGAACTGGCCCCTTTGTGATTGCCCGTGTGGGCCAGACTCCTGTACTCACTTCATTTGTCTGACGTTAGACGAAGATTCACCACTTCCGAATACTCACCCACAATGGGGGAGGTACGGAGTCCCAGATGCATCCGAATAGGAAAATTTATATTACGATCGACAACACATGTTTTAAATAATTATACACACAAAACATTGTAAATGATTACTAATTTATGTTGTAAATAATTATACCGACAAACATAGTGAATGATTACAAATTTATATTGTAAATAACTGTTTGTATTATGACACCGACAAAACATAGTAAATAATTAAAATTTTATTTAAAATAATAATAACATTATTGATTGATGTTATAAATTATTATGCAAATTCTTTGGCCAGGTGGAACGAAAAAAATCCATTCTTGGTTCGATGTTGGGATGATTGATTATAGAAAGGACATCCTGTATAGAAGCTAATTATGGGCAACCATATTATGCATGTCCTTTTTCAGTGGTAAATAATTATACATTTGCTTAGTTATATATATATATATATGTAAATAATTTGTTTGTTGAAAATACATTTCTTATAGTTTTTTTACCATGTAACAACCAGGTACAGATAACTATGGGTGTGGATACTTCATGTGGAAAGTTGAATTTCAAAAGAAGTACTTTAATCAAGCCTCTTCTTCAACGCAGTGCTCAAACTGTGTTGCTAAAGATAATAAGATTGACCTGCTTGAATTAAGAAACAAGACGTATTGTGTCAAAACAAGATGTTGATGACAAGAATAAAGACGTTGGAGATGGAGTTAGAATTGGCAAGGAATCCTGACGATCACGCTTGTCAGTCGGGTGCAAGGTTCCATGATCTTTTAAATGGAATGAATAATCTTCATATGTAGTAGATGTTGTTTTTAAATAATGTGTTAATGTTGTTATTTAATTGAATAATAACAGTTGTTGTTGTAGTTGTTTAATGCGGTAATGTTTAACGTGCTATTATTATTGTTAATTAAATAAAAACACATTAGACGTTAATTATATAAACATAATAAATAAACACAACAAAAAACATTCCAGAAAATAAAATATATTACACAAAATACATTAAAAAAAAAGAACAAAAGAAAAGACAACAAAAGACAACAAAGTAAAAAAAAAAAAAAAAAAAAAAAAAAAAAAAAAAAAATACAAAAAAAAAAAAAAAAAAAAAAAAAAAAAAAAAAAAAAAAAAAAAAAAAAAAAAAAAAAAAAAAAAAAAAAAAAAAAAAAAAAAAAAAAAAAAAAAAAAAAAAAAAAAAAAAAAGCAAGTACCTCCCTACTAGGTAGGGAAGGTTAATATAGGGTTGGGTTATAATGACCCCCCTAGTTTTTTATTCCGACCCCCCTTATTATTATTTTTTTGATTTTTTTGATTTTTATAATTTTGTTTATGTCAAAAAACTATAAACCTGAAAGTGCTGAACAGAAAATATAAAGTTTAATATGTCAAACGTTTAAAACTGTTAGAAATACGGAACATAAACTGAAAAAAACTGTGATGCACTGTAAATAATGGGGACAAAGGGGGGACAAGGGGAGAAAAAGGACACCCTACCTCCATAAGGAGGGTTCTTATAGGGTAATGTCTTTTACACACTACCTACATCACACCACTTGATGTATTTTGTCATTTAGTGTTTTGTCTTTTCTTAACATATTCTCTATTTTGTCTAGTAGTGGTTTTGTATGGAGCACATAAATGTTGTTGCGAGTGTTTAGTGTGTACTTGGCTAGTGGTTTTGTATGGAGCACATAAATGTTGTTGCCAGTGTTTAATGTGTACTTGGCTATGGAGCACATAAATATTTTTGCCAGTGTTTAGTCTAATATGGAGCTCTCATACAATAAATATTTGACAGTGTGTAGTCTATTTTGCAATAAATATTTGATGTGGCATATATCTAACCCTTTTGAATAATCCTCTATATATATGAGTATGATTCACAATTCAAATCAATCACAATCAAATAACTTATAAACAATGTAATACTTAGCAAATTCATCAAGTGGGGTTAACTTTGATTAAAAGGCGTGTTTCAACATACTTTGAGATTAACTTTTGCACTTATCAGGTAACATCTTTTTGTATTTTCTTTATATGCATATGATAACTTTGTGTTGTGATTTCGTATCTGATATATAATAGTTTTACTTATATTAAAAACATAGTTTTAACATACTTGTTGGTAATTGCAGTTGACTGCACCTGAAAAAGTAGAATATTTTCTACTTGGATCTTGACAAACTTTATTTGATTTGTTTAGCAATTGATAAAGTTTAGATACCATTTGCTCGTTGACTTGTCTCGACCATAAGTTAAAAACATGTACTATAGTTGTTATTAGTAATCATCTTTGACTCCATGTGGTTTGCCACTATGTGAAATTGTACATGGAGTCAAAGATTAAACATTCTCACAACAGTTGGTCTGAGTTGCTTTATAGTTTCTACCTATCTGATTAATTTTAAGCAGATAAAGAAACTGCTAAAATGGACAGTTTAGTACATGCTTGTTAAAAACTCAAATGAAAACTATTTTGCCACTCCCTTATCTAACATTAAACCGTTTATTAAAACGGACTTGATTACAAATTATAGTTTTTGCCAGTCTTATCGCAATTTTTGCACGTTAGGCAAACCAAAGACTATTTGCTTAATTTTTCTGCCTAATCTTATCTGCTTATTTGAGTTTGTGGTTCATCCAAACTGCTTACTCTTATATGCTAATTTTAAAACAAAACAAACAAATTCCAATAAGCAGCCCCATATATATTTATTTCTATATAAGTCAAAAATATTATTTGATACAAGTAAAACTATGCTAAACAAATCAAATAAAATACAAAAAGATGTTGAAAAATACTTTTGCACTTATCAGTCTTCGACTAACACACCTTACCACTAATCCCTTCACTTCACAAAAAGATTAATGATGAAGCGAAAAGTGTACCGCTTTTCGAGGGTATCAATTATTGCCCTAAATCGTTCCCTTTGTCATTTTAGGTACTTTGGAGAAGAAATCTGGTAAAGGAAGCATTTTGAACGTTTTTGGAGCATAAAAGTGAAGAATTTGACAAAGTGCTAAAGTCTGATGAATAGTACCCGTAACGGCGTCAAGCTTGGATGTGATGCCGTCAAGCCTTGATAGGCCAGAACGGTTTATAACGTGACGGCGTCAAGCTTATACCTGATGGCTATCACGTTATACGGGCTGACGCCGTCAGAACCCCTTGGACAGCAAATTGCCTATAAATACAGCCTCATAACTTCATTATTTGTAAGCCCCAAACCATAAATCCAATTCTAGAGTTAGGGTAGGTGTTTTTCCAGCAACTTAGAGGGTCTTAATCATGCCATAAACATCTTGTAATGGTTTGTTTATTGATTCAATCCTATACTATGTCTTCAATTATCATTATTATCAATTGCTCTTCATTGATTATGTGTTGCTAATTTACCTTGTGTCTACTTATGATTGTGTGAAACTTGTATATAATTAATTAGATCTTATTGATTCCTTGTTGATGTATGTGTCTATCGTCATCAATAAAGGTGTGACACTTCAATAGATCTAATTGGTTTAGCTTATAATTCTTGTTTCCTATTGTCTCTTGTTTTAGTTGAATGATATCGATGTTAGGCTTAAGAAAACTGGCCAACCTCCTATATTGTAACGTGCTTGAACGTCTTAAGAAACATGAACCAAGGTGTACTAAGATTAATTGGTTGTATTTAATGCATGAGTGAATTCTAGTGATCCCATGTTAGGAGCTTCTTAGCCGGCTCGACATAGGAGTGAAGTAGGAGCTTATAGAGTTGGGGAAGTTCGTACACACCCCCACGACTGGTATTAAGGAATACAACCCGTCAATTAAAACAAGGTGTGACAATTCAATAGGTAGAATTGGATAGCTAGCAAGGAGTAATACATCATAGGTAGACATGCTTCACTTCCCTTGTAGAGACCTAGTTTACTTCCTGCACATTAGTTTAAGTAGTAGCTTTTGGGTTAGTTGATTAGCAACTGATTCCGCCCCTTCTTCCAAACCGAGATTTCACTTGCTTTCCCAAAAATAATAAAATACAAAAAGAATCATCCCTCATATCTAGACCTAGTAGATAAATTTCAATCCTAACAAACACTATTCTTTGAGTTGAACGATCAATCCCCCGTACTTACCACTTCACTATACTACATCGGCCAGGTACATTGCCTGGTAGGGTTGTAAGCCTCTTGAGATCCCTCGAGAGGTAAAACCTGTTGTAAGGTCGCAAAACCACGCATCAAGTTTTTGGCGCCGCAGCCCGGGGAATAGTTATTGCTTAGGTTGAAATTTATTTTTTTAGGTCTACTCATTAGATTCCTATCGAGTGAGATTTTTATTTTCTTTTTATTAGCTTTCTCGTAGTCTATATTTTCTTTGTGTCTTTGTTTGTAAAAACCTTTCCATACCACCGACCACGAAATCCATTCGACCCTAACGACATCTTGATGTTCAAACAATATCGAGATGAACCCATATATGATGCATGGACTCGTTTTAAAAATTTACTCCGGATAATCCCTCATCATAGTTTCGATTTATCATCCCTAACCCAAATCTTTTACTATCGTGTCGACCAATGTGACCAAAGGTGCATTGAGGATTTTGCCAATGGGGACCTTAGGGAATTAAATGTTGAAGAAGCATGGGATGCCATAGAAGATTGTGCCCAATATTATTATAGAGTAGACAACCCAACAAACGTTAGTGCAAGTCAATTGACCACAAATTTCAAGGATCATGAAACAAGTTTGTTTGGGGATGAATACGCTAATGTTGAGATACCTAAGTGGATGTCGCCTAACATCATAGTACAAAACGAACACATAGGTAATCTAGATACAAAGGAGGATGAGGTGGATAATCCAAGCCCACAAGTCCTACCATCATTTGAGGCACCCACACCGCCCGTGACTTACCTGGAAGAAGTAGAAGAGACTTTAGGAATCCCAATTGAGGTTGAACCCTTGACCCAAGCACCACTTGAGGAAATGGGTTTGAATACTTGTAGTGATAACCTTACTCTTAATCCTAGGGAATTTCCTAGTGTTGACGAACCGGAACCTCAATCTTTACACACCTTTCAATCCTTAGATTTACATTTAGGATACAAAAGAGGAACCGACCCACCCATCATCCATTATTATCCGGGTAGTTTTAGGATGAAGGAAGCCATTCACTCACCCCCTTCACCTCACATGGCATATTTCCACCCTAAGGGTGTGTATCGCTACTTCCACCCGCACTTAATCTTAAGTGTATGGAAAACCTCCCCTATTTCCGCTAAATAAGGGTAGAGTCAGGCTCGTGACTCGAACAAAAACAAGCGCTTGTTGGGAGGCAACCCAACCCATGTTTTTAATTGTTTGATGTTTCTATTTTATTTGTTTGATTGTGTCATATATGCTTAATCATAATTGTTTAATTTTCATGTTTCGAATAATTTGTGATGCTTTATTTTGTTTTTAACCTCGTCTTAATTGCATGTAAAGGTATTTTACAAAAAGATAAGTGTAGGGAAGTGATGAGACAAAAAGTGTTACGCTTTTAAGGGGTCATTTAAGCCGTAATTCGTATAAATGTGATCAAATATTGCCCTAAATCGTTCCTTTTGTCATTTTAGGTACTTTTGAGAGGAATTCTGGAAAACATGCATATTGGACGTTTTTGAAGCATAAATAATGACACGAAAAGTGTTACGCTTTTAGGGGTCATTTAAGCCCTAATTCGTATAAATGTGATCAAATATTGCCCTAAATCGTTCCTTTTGTCATTTTAGGTACTTTTGAGAAGAATTCTGGAAAACATGCATATTCGGACGTTTTTGGAGCATAAAAGTGAAGAAAACGACAAAGTCTCAAAGGTTGAAGATTTACAACCTGACGGCGTCAGAAGTCACAAGGTGACGCCGTCAGAAAGCCTTGGCAAAAGAGTGGAAATCAATTTTCAAATGACGGGCCAGAGGATTTAACACCTGACGCCGTCAGGTGTTGGGAAAAGTAGGCCGTCAGGAGTAAAGTTAAAGAGTGACGGCCCAGAAGAGTTTATAAGGTGACGGCGTCAGAAGTGGATCTAGGCCATCCGAGATACCTATTGGCGGCGAGCTGCCAGCGTCAGCCCTTATAACCTGACGCCGTCAGAGTGTAAAATCTATATATAGTTTTCTAATTTTCATTCATTGGGTGGAACTTTGTGGAGAACTTTTAGGGCAAACCCTAAAGTCGAATTTCCTGTACTTTTTAGGGTTTCCAACCCTTGGAACCCTCATGCTTAATTAAAGATAAGTCTTCACTTTAATTCAATCAATATGTCTATGTGTTGGTTGTCTATCTATCTTGCTTGTCTTTCAATTAACATGTGTAGCTAAATTCTCTAGTGTTTGCTTAGATCTAATGAAACCTAACTATTAATTATTGGTTGATTGGTGTGTGTTGTTGTTTGTTGGGATGATTGTTCCATCAATGTTAGGCTCAAGAAAACTGGCCAACCTCCTTTATGGTAACGTGCTTGAACGTCTTGGGAAACATGTAGCCAAGGCATACTAGGCTATTAAGGTAGTATTTAACGCATGAGCCACTGTTTACAACCCCTATGGTTGTGCCGTGCATGGCATAGGGCGAGATAAGAGCTCATAGAATTGGAGAGATATGTATGCCACTCCATGAGTTATTAGGAATACACCCTTCATCCACACAAGTAACACACATATCAATTAACCGGTAAAAGATAGTTAGGGAGTAATGAAATCTAAGTAAACACAATTTTCTCCATATTGTTTTCACAACCACAATAGTTTAGATATTTATTTTATTTTAATTTGCATAAGTAGTAAACTTGGGTTAGTTGACTAGCAACTAATTCCGCCCTTCCTCTAAAAACCGAGATTTTAATTGCTTTCAAAAAAATATAAAAATACAAAAAGAATCTTCCTTCCACCCTTAGACCTATTAGAGTAGCTTTTCTATCCTAACGAACACTATTCCCTGTGAGAGAACGATCAATCCCCCGTACTTACCACTATCCTATACTACATCGGTCAGGTACACTGCCTGGTGGGGTTGTAAGCCTCTTGAGATCCCTCGAGAGGTAAAACCTGTTGTAAGGTCACAAAACCACGCATCAAGTTTTTGGCGCCGCTGCCGGGGAATAGTTATTGTTTAGGTAGAATTTTTATTTCTTTAGGTCTACTCACTAGATTCCTTTCTAGTGAGATTTTTATTTTCTTTTTCTAGGATTTTCTTTAGTCTATCTTTTTCTTCGTGTTTTTGTTCGTAATCTTTACCATCCGCCATCATGGAAGGTGGTAACATCCTTGATCCCAACAACCTAATTCAACCAAACCACCCACCACAACCAAACCAACCTCCTAGACCCCGCACCTTAGGAGAGTATTCCCGACCTAGCCACCTTGGCTATCGAAACACCATTGAGCTCACTCAAGGAGCCAATGTCACTCCCTTGCGATCCGACACCATCCGGTTGGTGCAAAGCGGATGCGCATTCCATGGACTTCGTTCCGAAGATCCAAACCAACATCTCAAGGATTTCCTCAAAATCGTAGATTCCATAGACCTTGATGTTGCAACTCGAGAGACGACCCGATTGCGTCTCTTCCAATTCTCTCTACGGGACCAAGCTAGTCAATGGCTTGAGCGACTTCCCGCAGGATCCATCACCTCTTGGGACGATCTCACAACTCGTTTCCTTGCTCAATTTTTCCCACCGGGGAGAACTACCAAGCTAAGGAATGATATCTTGGCGTTCCAACAACGCCAAGGCGAAACCCTCTACGAGGCATGGACTCGATTCAAGGACTTACTCCAAAAAGTCCCTCATCATGGCATAGACCTTTGGCTCCAAGTCCAAATCTTCTATGACCACATCAATCTCCACACGAGGCAAACCATTGACCAAGCGGCCGGTGGCAAGCTACGTGATCTAAGTGCGGAACAATCATGGGATCTCCTAGAAGACCTTGCTCTATATGACAACGAAAGTTGGAATGATCCCCGTGATTTGAATAAAACGGTCAAGGCAATATCTTTGCCTTCGAATAATTCAACCACTTCCGACCGTAGGATCATGGAACTTGAAGACCAAGTCAAGTTTCTCATGAAATCCTACGAAGCTCCTAAACCTTCAAGCCAAGTGAACAAAATCACTTCTTCTTGCGAATTATGTAGTGGTCCCCACGACACTCGTGATTGCATGGAACTCCCCGAACAAGCTTTTGCGGACTACGCATCCACGCGTACCGACGGAGCGGGAGATAAGTGGTACACTTTCAAACCCGAGCCAAACCCTTATGGAGATTCATATAACCCCTCATGGAAAAATCACCCCAACCTTAGGTGGAAGTCAAGTCAAACGCACCCCAAAACAATTCTTCCAACCCACCTAACCGGTTTCAACCCAACGGTAATTCCACAAACCGTACCTTCAACAACAATCCTTCCAACAATTATGGTAGTACCAACAATGTTGAAGGATTGATGTCAAATTTTATGGCATCTCAAGAAGCTCGTATAGCTAAGTTCACAAACGAATTTAATCAACAACAAGTGGAGATGACTAACAAAATTGACAACTTGTTGAAAGCCCTCAACAACCAAGTGCTATCACCCCCACAAAAGGACGCTAGAAACGCCAATAGCGGACCCCAAATCAAAGACCCTTCTTCATCCAAATATGTCCACTTCGTCAACGTTGTGACCATTAGACCAATTGATAGGAGTGAGAATGATAACGAATCAGGGGATGATGTTAAGTAAATAGAGGATGATAGGAAGATAGAAGGAGTAGTAGAAGAAGAAGACTTCTTCAATAAGTTACCAACTAGGGAGGAGCAAGCATATCATAAGAATCTATTCGATGACTCCGAGACCCCATACATCCTAGGTAACCTAATTTTCAAGGTAGGCGATCCTTCTAATCTAAACATACCATGTAACATCGGGCATTTGCATATTTGGAAAGCGTACATTGACCCTAGATCACCCATTAACATCATGACTAGAGCTCAATACAATTTGATAATGAAAAGTCAACTAGGGTATAGAGTGTTTCCCGATAAGGGATGGATTAGTAACTTCACGGGAAGAGTTAAAGGATTACCGGTTTATGTAGGAAACTTCACCTATGTCACCGACTTTGTAATTGTAGAAGATATCCGCCCAATAATCGATGCAAGTGTGACCCAAGTAGTCTTAGGCAAACCATTTATCGAGATCTCTAGAATCACTCATGAACCTTCCTTAGGGATAGTCACATTTAAGGATGAGACCGATGAGGTGAA
Source organism: Artemisia annua (assembly GCA_014162995.1). Lineage (NCBI taxonomy): Eukaryota > Viridiplantae > Streptophyta > Magnoliopsida > Asterales > Asteraceae > Artemisia > Artemisia annua. The sequence goes on along the minus strand of LBNU01026745.1, from coordinate 9,455 downwards.
CTACCAAATGCCGTATAAGATAGAGCAATACCAACACTTGTCAAACGTTGAGAAGGAGCTCAAACAAGCGGTCTACTATAGGAATGATAAGGATAGACGTAGGGGAGTAGACTATGTCATGAAAAGGATTTTCGGTTTCTATAAGGATTGTTTGAACTTAGGGCCCGAATACAAAACCGGAAAAGAGGATGACTTAGGAACCGAGACCAACGACGAAGTCACGTAACGTACGGTGACTTTGAGTCTAGCTACAAGACTCGTAAATAAAGAAAAGCGCTTGGGAGGCAACCCATGTTTTATTTGTTTTTGTGTGTTTATTTGTGTTTATTTGCTTCCGTATGTAAGTTATATTTCTTGTTATTGATTCATGTTTCAAACTAGATTGTGAAAATGCTTTATTTTGTTTTTAACTTCGTCTTAACTACATATAAAGGTATTTTGCAAAAGCTAAGTGTAAGGGAAATCCAAATCGGTTTATAAAGAACGAATGAACATGAATCATAACAACGAAATTAACCTACATATTAGTACTTGTTTGAGTCAAATGCTTGTATCGAGTCATAATAAATTTTTGCAGGAATTCCAGGAAGTAAGATTTAGATTTTCCAGAATTTTTCCCGGAAGCTTAACATGAGAATTCTGTCAGAACTTTCTGACGGCGTCAGGATTAACACCTGACGGCGTCAGGTTATAATTTTCTGCAAATTTTGAAAGTTTTGTATTTTTCCGGAAAACCTAAAAAGTTTTGTCAAATATTTAACTTATAATCTCCAGGAATTCTGCAAAATATTCATTCCACAAGCATTATATCTTATTATGTAGATTTTACCGCCGATTTTACGCGAGGTTGGCCTTTATCTTTTTCAGGTTAACAGGTTATTTTGGACAAGAAGACGTTTATTATTTTGGAAGGGAAGCTTTGAACGTTCGTCTATCTTGGAAGAAGATCTAACCATGTTACATCACTATCCACAACAAACGATTCAGGGGAGTATTTGATTTCATTCTTTCATCTTATTTACTTTTACGTCTTTTATTTGAACATTGGGGACAATGTTCGGTTTAAGTGTAAGGGGGGTAAATGAAAGCACCGTTGAGAATATACTTACGCTTGATGTTTTGCTTTGTTTGATAGTAAATTTGTAATAAAACCAAGAGAAATATTTGTTAGGGCAATTTTAGCGCCAATTTAAAATTTTTTACAACATTTAGAAGTGAAACCTTGATCTTAATGAGCGTCTCATGGATAGGAAATTGTATGACTAGCACAAAACCGTACCACTAAAAAATTTTCCACCCCAAATATGTGAGGTTCGCCCCTAGAATTGGTAGGAAAAGCATCCATCTTTGGTGCTATGATGTGAGTACCGGTAGTATTTAGATTCTAGAACTTGCGTTAGGACCATCTCAAATCCACAAGTGAGACTACATTCGTGTAGTTAAGATTTACTACATGATAAGAGGCATTAGGATTAACCCATTGTTTTACACCCGTATATTTGTTATAATTACATTGACTTCATTGGTCAAGTAATTCTCCCACACCCTTTGCGTTGTATCCATTTTTGGTACACGATACCCCTAGTACACCCCTCCGAGCCTATCCTTTCGTTTCGACCTTTGAGCATCTTACTCAAAGTGAGAATTTGTTTACACCCCACTAAATGTACACCCAAATCGCCTTAGCCTACCTTGTATGCACCCACCTTTGGTGCATTATTGTGAAAACATTTGTTAAACCCTTAGTTAATTATCCGGTCAATTACATGGTTGCTAAGTTAAGTCATATCCTTGTACATATTGTTTTGGGACGATTGGGACTCATGGGTAAAGTACTAGTGTAATGAAGTAATGGGGAAGAACAACATTATTACCCCCATACGTGCTAAATATTTTAAAAGTACTCCAAGTTTTTCGATTATCTTAATTCGAGTCATTAGAATAGTGATTGTAAAGTTATGTAAAGATTCAAGTGTAAGGGGAATGCAAATCCCCTATGATGTATTATTTTGGATGGTAGGGCAAGAGTGTATGAAAAAAAAAATCGAAAAATCAAGAAAAATAAAAAAAAATATGAAAAAGAAAGAAGAAAAACATACGGACTACCATCCCGTTTCCTTTTATGTTCCTTTTTAGTTTTTGTTATTTCATTTTTAGACTAAGATTGAGTCGAGTCTTGACTTAAGCAACGATGTAGAGTGCATGTATTTGATCATGATAATTAACTCGCCACCACTAAAATACCCTTTATTCCAACCAAACCGTGTTATCATATCCCTACACCTTACGTTACAACCCTTTATAAAGCCCTCTTTGATAGTTTATCTTAGGTGCTTACGCCTAGTGGAGGAGTAATTGATCCTTTCCCAAGCCTATGGTAATCTATTTGCTATGACAGGTAGTGAGTGTTATTTTCCGTTTCCATTTATGAGATATAAACTTTATGACATTTGAGAGATGTGAGAATCCAAACACTATTTGTGAGGTGCTAGTGTATGATTTCCGTGCTTGTTATGATTAGGGTCTAATAACTATTTGTTGTAATTACTTTTATATTCGTGTTAAATGACCCCTAACTCATATTTTGATTGGAATAAAAGCTCATTTGCTTGAGGACAAGCAAATCCCAAGTGTAAGGGTATTTGATGAGACGAAAAGTGTTACGCTTTTAGGGGGTCATTTAAGCCCTAATTCGTATAAATGTGATCAAATATTGCCCTAAATCGTTCCTTTTGTCATTTTAGGTACTTTTGAGAGGAATTCTGGAAAACATGCATATTCGGACGTTTTTGGAGCATAAAAGTGAAGAAAACGACAAAGTCTCAAAAGATGAAGATTTACAACCTGACGGCGTCAGAAGTCACAAGGTGACGCCGTCAGAAAGCCTTGACAAAAGAGTGGAAACCAATTATCAAATGACGGGCCAGAGGAAATTTTGGATTTAACACCTGACGCCGTCAGGTGTTAGGAAAAGTAGGCCGTCAGGAGTAAAGTTAAAGAGTGACGGCCCAGAAGGTTTTATAAGGTGACGGCGTCAGAAGTGGATCTAGGCCATCCGAGAAACCTAATGGCGGCGAGCTGACGGCGTCAGCCCTTATAACCTGACGCCGTCAGAGTGTAAAATCTATATATAGTTTTCTAATTTTCATTCATTAGTGTGGAACTTTGTGGAGAACTTTTAGGGCAAACCCTAAAGACGAATTTTCTGTACTTTTTAGGGTTTCCAACCCTTGGAACCCTCATGCTTAATTAAAGATAAGTCTTCACTTTAATTCAATCAATATGTCTATGTGTTGGTTGATTATCTCTTTTGCTTGTCTTTTAATTAACATGTGTAGCTAAATTCTCTAGTGTTTGCTTAGATCTAATGAAACCTAACTATTAATTATTGGTTGATTGGTGTGTGTTGTTGTTTGTTGGGATGATTGTTCCATCAATGTTAGGCTCAAGAAAACTGGCCAACCTCCTTTATGGTAACGTGCTTGAACGTCTTGGGAAACATGTAGCCAAGGCATACTAGGCTATTAAGGTAGTATTTAACGCATGAGCCACTGTTTACAACCCCTATGGTTGTGCCGTGCATGGCATAGGGCGAGATAAGAGCTCATAGAATTGGAGAGATATGTATGCCACTCCATGAGTTATTAGGAATACACCCTTCATCCACACAAGTAACACACATATCAATTAACCGGTAAAAGATAGTTAGGGAGTAATGAAATCTAAGTAAACACAATTTTCTCCATATTGTTTTCACAACCACAATAGTTTAGATATTTATTTTATTTTAATTTGCATAAGTAGTAAACTTGGGTTAGTTGACTAGCAACTAATTCCGCCCTTCCTCTAAAAACCGAGATTTTAATTGCTTTCAAAAAAATATAAAAATACAAAAAGAATCTTCCTTCCACCCTTAGACCTATTAGAGTAGCTTTTCTATCCTAACGAACACTATTCCCTGTGAGAGAACGATCAATCCCCCGTACTTACCACTATCCTATACTACATCGGTCAGGTACACTGCCTGGTGGGGTTGTAAGCCTCTTGAGATCCCTCGAGAGGTAAAACCTGTTGTAAGGTCACAAAACCACGCATCAAGTTTTTGGCGCCGCTGCCGGGGAATAGTTATTGTTTAGGTAGAATTTTTATTTCTTTAGGTCTACTCACTAGATTCCTTTCTAGTGAGATTTTTATTTTCTTTTTCTAGGATTTTCTTTAGTCTATCTTTTTCTTCGTGTTTTTGTTCGTAATCTTTACCATCCGCCATCATGGAAGGTGGTAACATCCTTGATCCCAACAACCTAATTCAACCAAACCACCCACCACAACCAAACCAACCTCCTAGACCCCGCACCTTAGGAGAGTATTCCCGACCTAGCCACCTTGGCTATCGAAACACCATTGAGCTCACTCAAGGAGCCAATGTCACTCCCTTGCGATCCGACACCATCCGGTTGGTGCAAAGCGGATGCGCATTCCATGGACTTCGTTCCGAAGATCCAAACCAACATCTCAAGGATTTCCTCAAAATCGTAGATTCCATAGACCTTGATGTTGCAACTCGAGAGACGACCCGATTGCGTCTCTTCCAATTCTCTCTACGGGACCAAGCTAGTCAATGGCTTGAGCGACTTCCCGCAGGATCCATCACCTCTTGGGACGATCTCACAACTCGTTTCCTTGCTCAATTTTTCCCACCGGGGAGAACTACCAAGCTAAGGAATGATATCTTGGCGTTCCAACAACGCCAAGGCGAAACCCTCTACGAGGCATGGACTCGATTCAAGGACTTACTCCAAAAAGTCCCTCATCATGGCATAGACCTTTGGCTCCAAGTCCAAATCTTCTATGACCACATCAATCTCCACACGAGGCAAACCATTGACCAAGCGGCCGGTGGCAAGCTACGTGATCTAAGTGCGGAACAATCATGGGATCTCCTAGAAGATCTTGCTCTATATGACAACGAAAGTTGGAATGATCCCCGTGATTTGAATAAAACGGTCAAGGCAATATCTTTGCCTTCGAATAATTCAAGCACTTCCGACCGTAGGATCATAGAACTTGAAGACCAAGTCAAGTTTCTCATGAAATCCTACGAAGCTCCTAAACCTTCAAGCCAAGTGAACAAAATCACTTCTTCGTGCGAATTATGTAGTGGTCCCCACGACACTCGTGATTGCATGGAACTCCCCGAACAAGCTTTTGCGGACTACGCATCCACGCGTACCGACGGAGCGGGAGATAAGTGGTACACTTTCAAACCCGAGCCAAACCCTTATGGAGATTCATACAACCCCTCATGGAAAAATCACCCCAACCTTAGGTGGAAGTCAAACCAAAACGCACCCCAAAACAATTCTTCCAACCCACCTAACCGGTTTCAACCCAACGGTAATTCCTCAAACCGTACCTTCAACAACAATCCTTCCAACAACTATGGTAGTACCAACAACTTTGAAGGATTGATGTCCAATTTTATGGCATCTCAAGAAGCTCGCATAGCTAAATTCACATCCGAATTCAATCAACAACAAGTAGAGATGACCAATAAAATTGACAACTTGTTGAAAGCCCTCAACAACCAAGTGCTATCACCCCCACAAAAGGACGCTAGAAACACCAATAGCGAACCACAAATCAAGGACCCCTCTTCATCCAAACATGTCCACTTCGTAAACGTTGTGACCATTAGACCAATTGATAGGAGTGAGAATGATAGTGAATCAAAGGATGAGAGTAAGGAATTAGAGGATGATAGGAAGGCTAAGGTTAGCGAAATAGAAGAAGTAGAGGAGGAGGATTACTTCAATAGGTTACCCACTAAGGAAGAGCGAGCATATCATAAGAATCTATTCGATGACTCCGAGACCCCATACATCCTAGGTAACCCAATTTTCAAGGTGGGCGATCCATCTAATCTCAACATACCATGCAACATCGGGCATTTGCATATTTGGAAAGCGTACATTGACCCTAGATCACCCATTAACATCATGACTAGAGCTCAATACAATTTGATAATGAAAAGTCAACTAGGGTATAGAGTGTTTCCCGATAAGGGATGGATTAGTAACTTCACGGGAAGAGTTAAAGGATTACCGGTTTATGTAGGAAACTTTACCTATGTCACCGACTTTGTGATTGTAGAAGATATCCGCCCAATAATCGATGCAAGTGTGACCCAAGTAGTCTTAGGCAAACCATTTATCGAGGTCTCTAGAATGACTCATGAACCTTCCTTAGGGATAGTCACATTTAAGGATGAGACCGATGAGGTGAACTACCAAATGCCGTATAAGATAGAGCAATACCAACACTTGTCAAACGTTGAGAAGGAGCTCAAACAAGCGGTTTACTATAGGAATGATGAGGATAGACGTAGGGGAGTAGACTATGTCATGAAAAGGATTTTCGGTTTCTATAAGGATTGTTTGAACTTAGGGCCCGAATACAAAACCGGAAAAGAGGATGACTTAGGAACCGAGACCAACGACGAAGTCACGTAACGTACGGTGACTTTGAGTCTAGCTACAAGACTCGTTAATAAAGAAAAGCGCTTCTTGGGAGGCAACCCATGTTTTGTGTGTTTTTGTGTGTTTATTTGATTTTATTTGTTTCCGTATGTAAGTTATATTTCTTGTTATTGATTCATGCTTCAAACTAAATTGTGAAAATGCTTTATTTTGTTTTTAACTTCGTCTTAACTACATATAAAGGTATTTTGCAAAAGCTAAGTGTAAGGGAAATCTAAATCGGTTTATATAGAACGAATGAACATGAATCATAACAATGAAATTAGCATACATATTAGTACTTGTTTGAGTCAAATGCTTGTATCGAGTCATAATGAATTTTTGCAGGAATTCCAGGAAGTAAGATCTAGTTTTTCCAGAATTTTTCCCGGAAGCTTAACATGAGAATTCTGTCAGAACTTTCTGACGGCGTCAGGGTTAACACCTGACGGCGTCAGGTTATAATTTTCTGCAATTTTTGAAAGTTTTGTATTTTTCCGGAAACCTAAAAAGTTTTGTCAATTCTTTAACTTATAATCTCCAGGAATTCTGCAAAATATTCATTCCACAAGCATTATATCTTATTATGTAGATTTTACCGCCGATTTTACGCGAGGTTGGCCTTTATCTTTTTCAGGTTAACAGGTTATTTTGGACAAGAAGACGTTTATTATTTTGGAAGGGAAGCTTTGAACGTTCGTCTATCTTGGAAGAAGATCTAACCATGTTACATCACTATCCACAACAAACGATTCAGGGGAGTATTTGATTTCATTCTTTCATCTTATTTACTTTTACGTCTTTTATTTGAACATTGGGGACAATGTTCGGTTTAAGTGTAAGGGGGGTAAATGAAAGCACCGTTGAGAATATACTTACGCTTGATGTTTTGCTTTGTTTGATAGTAAATTTGTAATAAAACCAAGAGAAATATTTGTTAGGGCAATTTTAGCGCCAATTTAAAATTTTTTACAACATTTAGAAGTGAAACCTTGATCTTAATGAGCGTCTCATGGATAGGAAATTGTATGACTAGCACAAAACCGTACCACTAAAAAATTTTCCACCCCAAATATGTGAGGTTCGCCCCTAGAATTGGTAGGAAAAGCATCCATCTTTGGTGCTATGATGTGAGTACCGGTAGTATTTAGATTCTAGAACTTGCGTTAGGACCATCTCAAATCCACAAGTGAGACTACATTCGTGTAGTTAAGATTTACTACATGATAAGAGGCATTAGGATTAACCCATTGTTTTACACCCGTATATTTGTTATAATTACATTGACTTCATTGGTCAAGTAATTCTCCCACACCCTTTGCGTTGTATCCATTTTTGGTACACGATACCCCTAGTACACCCCTCCGAGCCTATCCTTTCGTTTCGACCTTTGAGCATCTTACTCAAAGTGAGAATTTGTTTACACCCCACTAAATGTACACCCAAATCGCCTTAGCCTACCTTGTATGCACCCACCTTTGGTGCATTATTGTGAAAACATTTGTTAAACCCTTAGTTAATTATCCGGTCAATTACATGGTTGCTAAGTTAAGTCATATCCTTGTACATATTGTTTTGGGACGATTGGGACTCATGGGTAAAGTACTAGTGTAATGAAGTAATGGGGAAGAACAACATTATTACCCCCATACGTGCTAAATATTTTAAAAGTACTCCAAGTTTTTCGATTATCTTAATTCGAGTCATTAGAATAGTGATTGTAAAGTTATGTAAAGATTCAAGTGTAAGGGGAATGCAAATCCCCTATGATGTATTATTTTGGATGGTAGGGCAAGAGTGTATAAAAAAAAAATCGAAAAATCAAGAAAAATAAAAAAAAATATGAAAAAGAAAGAAGAAAAACATACGGACTACCATCCCGTTTCCTTTTATGTTCCTTTTTAGTTTTTGTTATTTCATTTTTAGACTAAGATTGAGTCGAGTCTTGACTTAAGCAACGATGTAGAGTGCATGTATTTGATCATGATAATTAACTCGCCACCACTAAAATACCCTTTATTCCAACCAAACCGTGTTATCATATCCCTACACCTTACGTTACAACCCTTTATAAAGCCCTCTTTGATAGTTTATCTTAGGTGCTTACGCCTAGTGGAGGAGTAATTGATCCTTTCCCAAGCCTATGGTAATCTATTTGCTATGACAGGTAGTGAGTGTTATTTTCCGTTTCCATTTATGAGATATAAACTTTATGACATTTGAGAGATGTGAGAATCCAAACACTATTTGTGAGGTGCTAGTGTATGATTTCCGTGCTTGTTATGATTAGGGTCTAATAACTATTTGTTGTAATTACTTTTATATTCGTGTTAAATGACCCCTAACTCATATTTTGATTGGAATAAAAGCTCATTTGCTTGAGGACAAGCAAATCCCAAGTGTAAGGGTATTTTATGAGACGAACAGTGTTACGCTTTTAGGGGGTCATTTAAGCCCTAATTCGTATAAATGTGATCAAATATTGCCCTAAATCGTTCCTTTTGTCATTTTAGGTACTTTTGAGAAGAATTCTGGAAAACATGCATATTCGGACGTTTTTGGAGCATAAAAGTGAAGAAAACGACAAAGTCTCAAAGGTTGAAGATTTACAACCTGACGACGTCAGAAGTCACAAGGTGACGCCGTCAGAAAGCCTTGACAAAAGAGTGGAAATCAATTTTCAAATGACGGGCCAGAGGATTTAACACCTGACGCCGTCAGGTGTTGGGAAAAGTAGGCCGTCAGGAGTAAAGTTAAAGAGTGACGGCCCATAAGAGTTTATAAGGTGACGGCGTCAGAAGTGGATCTAGGCCATCCGAGATACCTATTGGCGGCGAGCTGACGGCGTCAACCCTTATAACCTGACGCTGTCAGAGTGTAAAATCTATATATAGTTTTCTAATTTTCATTCATTGGGTGGAACTTTGTGGAGAACTTTTA
>LBNU01026744.1:46800-58548 GCA_014162995.1 Artemisia annua | reverse complement strand
TTGGTATTCACAACACAAGGCAATAAAGAACAGAATACATATTCTGTTAAAAGTACATTCATCCAAGATAAATTAAGTTTACAATAAAGTTTCAAATGCGGAAAAAATACAGGCCCATAAGTTAAGTAGTCCCAAATATAAGAGTAGTCTATGACCCATGCCATGCCAATTGCATCCATAAAGTCATACAGCAGCAAGAGATTTCACACCTCAGAATACATGCTAAATATGTCAACATAAAGTTGATGAGTTCATAGGTTTAAGTATCCGTAAATGTGGAACACAAGGTTTAAAATGTTTGGTTAATCGGTACACTCGTAATGACCATTACACTTGGTAGTATGTCCGTTACACTCGGTAATGTGACCGTTACACCCGGTCCTGTATGTACATATATGTTCATCCAGTACACCTGTCAATGTATGTGTCATGTGTATTTCAAGCACTTGTGTCCATGAGTAAGAATCAAGTATGAAATGAGTAACTAGTATTGTATTCGAGTAATCAAACAAGTATTAAAGCAAAGCAGAAATGTTTTCGAGTAAATAAATCATGTATGAGTGTAAGATCAAGTAATGGGTTTAATTATAAACAAGCATGTATTCTCCCCCAAAATAGTTTAAAAACAAGATAGTAGGGGCCATGAACTCACCTCAGTAAATAGCAGTCTGATAGTGAAAAGTTAAGTAATGATAGTGAGCGGCACCGACACGTGACCTTGATTAGTATGGCAAGTTTAGTTCACAGTTACAGTTTAAGACTCGATGTGTGAAGTCTAAATAAGTTTAATTTTTTTTTAATGTTATTGTTGCTTGTGTGGCATCAAGTAAGTACAAAATAACAAAAGTATCAAAGACGAATAAGTCTTCAGACTATAAGGATGTCGTTTAAAAGTATAAATATATATAGCTAAATTTTAGTTAATAATGAAAGTGTGTAAAAATTATATTTGAATTAATAGTTTTTGTTAATACAAATATCGTCTAAAAACGTTATTTATATTTTACGATCTTTGCCATATTTTGTTAACGACAAAATATAAACTTCATTTTAAGCAACAAGGATAAATATAGTTAAGTCTTTTACATATAAAGCCATAAGTCATTTTATTGTACAAGTTAAACATTACCTAGACAACATATTCATTTTACAAGAATACACTAGTTTAAACATAAATAGAAATGTATTCTTACATCATGTCTTGCATTATTGATATTTGGAAGATTGTATGATCTTTTGAAGATATGGTGAAGATATTGATTAGATTGCTTCTCAAAGAATCAAGGAAAGACATGGGCAATATCTTGGTTAGATTTGAAAGAAAACTTGGAAGATTTGGTGTCAGAGTTTGGCGAAACCAAACTCTAACACGGACGGAACCCGTGTTTTGGTTCCGTCCAATCCGTGGCTTGCTGAGGGCTTTTGCCTATAAATAGCAAGCCACCCCAAGTTGTTTCTTCATCACTTGCAATCATATATAATCATACATTGTAAAACCCGAAATATTTGAACCATAATTTTTGTACCATTTTAAAAGTATCCTTAGTTTGAAATATTAATTATATGTCATAAAACCATACCTTATAAATAAAACTAGCATTTAATCCTAAACTAATTAAAATATATATACTAAGTTACCTAAATAACAAATTCTATCCTAGTCCTATTATGCATAACCGACTTTTGCCTAGCCCCTCTATTTGTGTCGTGCGATATGAGGATAAGAACAACTAGAAGACCATGCCAAAAGATAAAATATTTCATGTATCCCTTTGACCCTATCATAAAATACGGTTTTATCATACATATCACACCTCCATTTTTATCTCATTGCATTGATCCAAAGCCAGAGACAAACATACACACATACATCATTGGTGCTGCCAAGAAAGAAGAAAAGAGAACTAGAAGTGTGGTTGACCAAAGAGAGTGATATCGTGGGTGTTTGTTTGTGCGATACGGGTCCTAAGCTAGCTTGTCTCTCCTATCAGTTTCTTCCCTCACCAAGTCGACCAGGTTCGACCTTTTATTTGCTTTCTCTTCACTCGATGTTTACCAGGTCTAATAGGATTAAAACCACGCTATGTAGTCATGTATATAATGCTCGTATATATATGGGTTACCTCGTTAAACTTGTCACGCTAACGTCACATAAAATCAGGAATATATGAAACCTATACATGTCGATCTTGCTTCTGTTTTGCTTTTTGAATCAATATCATGCACGACTATATCTGGTCATTTGAGTTCTAATATTGATCTCTAGTGTGCGACTACAACCTGAAATAAAACTAAAGAAATAAAAGAGGGGCGTACTTATTTAATTCGTGAATAAGAGCTAGTTTTATATGTGAAGTATATGACTACTTGGCCTTGTTAGATGGGCAGTAATATGGTGTGATGTATGTGCATGCATGTGTGTGTTAATAACATGTTAATAAGTTAATTGAGTCATATTGTAAGTATTTTGGGTGTGTACGTGGCCTAATATAATCATAAACATGGGTTAAGATTGAATTATATACACTTGGTTTTGGGACAGATTTGTATACGAATATGTAACCACCTTCTATGGAGTTTCACAAAAAGATGAATACTGGATTTTGTTCTTAAACTCAGTTTAATGTGTTAGATTAGTATTTCAATTTGTTTGGGGTCAACTGAAATTGTTTTGGTCACGTTTTTGACTTTTATGGGATCGGGTGTTAAATCTGAAATTCGGGTCTGGGAATTCAGTCAGATTTTATGATTTTTCATTTACAAACTATGAGGTCTGAGAAGCCCAAATTTGGCAGGATTCATATTTGATATGTTAGTTAATTACTGGAATTTTGGTAGATTTTTCTAAGGTGTTTGAGTTGGGTTCGTGATTGAATATTTGTGAGGTTTCTACAGTTACGAATCTGGGTATGTTAATAGAAACGAATTTTGATAAGGTATTTTTAAGCGGTAATAAAATCTAGAAAAATTCAAGTAGACTCTAAAGATGTGTGTGCTTCTATGAGATTTTTGGTAAACTTTAATTTTGGCTTCTGGTATGCTTAGTAAATTCGTTACGTGGGCTAAAGTTTATTATAAAACCAGTTAATTAAAAAGATGTATGTAACTTATGTGTTTTAAGTGCTATTTGGAGTTTTGGTGCACTAATGCTTGAATACTTGTTGTTTATAATCCTTTGTGTCTTTTGATTCATATGCAAGCTAATTTGATTTAATTTTCAATCCCGAACCGCAAAAACCTAACTAAATGTTACGAAACCATAAAATACTTGAAAACCTTAGTTAAGTTATAAACCCTAAAATGCATTAATTAACCTTAAATCATGATCATAAGTGTAATCATTAATCATTTATTATTGGAAACCCTAAAATTATTATAGTAAGTTTTACCCTAAACTTACTAATTATAGAAAGTTACAAAAAAAGTGAAAGCTGACTAAAACGATTAATCTGATTTAAAATAAGTTATTAATATTAAGCCGATCATTAATTCATGTAGATTCGCCGAAGGAGTGACTTCCTATTCTTATGTTATGATATGGTTTCGTTGGCGGTTTAAGGTAAGATATTCTATACTTTTTCAGTAAGGGTGTTTTCTCTCTCTCATGACTTTTCGATCCTTGACTTGATTCATTTGCTTTGATATGCTTCGTTGATACGATCCTTTGATATGATTTCGTTTGATATGCTTCGTTGATATGATCTTTGATATGATACTTGAATTGGGATATGATATGATGTGTTTCGTTTCGTTTCGTTCTTATGCCCGAGTTTATTAGCCAGCCATGGGGAGTCCATGGCCATGTCATTGATGGCACCAATGGCATGACGTTTTCAGTGGAGGCGGGTTTTTGTCCACTGCGTCCTCATTTTGATATGATATGATTATGAGCTCTTTTGCGCACTTATGATATGTGTATACCTGTCATGCGAGCAAGGTACATATATGTTTTGTTTAGAAGGGGGGGGGGGCGTATGGATGCATCCTAGTATATGTTTAGATATGATATGATATGATTTGGTAGGGTGAATGCGAGTGTGTGCCTTACACTTCTTCACATCGGAGCTAGCTACTCCAGTATGGTACATAGAGGTCTCCCCTCTTTGTGCACTTATGGTTAAGTTGGATATGTGATTATGTGTAGGAGATCTATCGAGTTCCTCGGTAGGTCGGCTCGTGGCTTCCTTATGTCTCTATGTATCTATTCAAGTACCTTGTTTAGACAACCCTTTGTTTATACGTGCTCATTACTCTCTTATGATTATGCTTATGCTGATATCTTATGATGCTTCGTTTCATTTGACTTATGATACATTGTGCTGATTCTTATGATCCTTCTCATTTCGTTTGACTGTTACTATTCGATTATTCATGTTCTTTATCTGATGACTTATGATTTTGGTTCAGTTGATTGTTATCCTCTTATGCATTTTGACAGATGATATTCTTTTCAGCAGGAGCTTATGATTTCCTTTTTCTTATACTTATATACGTTTCGATTATCCGTTTGCTATATATCTGTTCACTGGGCTTTTTAAGCTCAGCCACATTTCTTTTCTTGCGGCAGGTTTTAGGTTGGAAGCTGGGTTTGGGTGAAGAGTGCATAAGAGCGTTACTGGACTATCTGATGATTAGAAGCCCATTACATCTGGATTAGATCACTTGGACTTGGATTCGATTAGATTTTTGTTTAGATATGTATTTCATCATGTATGAAGTTAGTATTTCATTTGTAACCTTAGAGTACCTTTGTAACTTTATGTTATAAGTCTTCCGCTTGCGTTTGTATGTTCTGATATGCCACCATAATGTGACATTTTGACCCATGTCGGATTGGGGTGTTACAATTATGGTATCAGAGCTCAGGCTGCGACTTGTAGTACATAAGTTATGGCCTGTGAAGATTTGGACCCTTAGGTTTTCACTTTAGGAGCTCATGAAATAACCTTAGAAGGATTTTCTTTAGGTTTCTCCCCTTAAGAACTTTAGTTATGACCAGTGAGGATTGGGTAGATTATATGATAAGACGTTGGTTAGTTATCTTGCTTCCGCATCACTCTAATTTGTGCCTCTCTGCTTTTAGTTAAGCCTTTATAAGATCATTCGTTCCGGAGATTTAGAAGATTTATCAGGATAAGCAACATAAGTTTAGAATGCTTTGAGACTTTGTAGTAATGCCTTATAAGTTTCATTTTCTGAGGATTATCACTTTCTTTTGAATTTCAATCCTTGATTCGTTGTCATTCATTTAGATGTCTTTTCGTCCGTTCAGAGAATTCGCGTATGTATGAATTCGACGTGTTCGACACATTCTGTGGTTCCTCTTGCTTTTAATAAACATATTAAGGTTCCTTCTTCATTATTGGTCCTAACCTTACCTATTCTATCTCTATGATAATCTTGTGACCTTTAATCATGAATATCCGATTTGTTCGATGCGTCCTGGAGATATTTGAAGATGAGTTCGTTCTGTTTCTTTTGGAAATATTTGATTCGATATTATTCTGGATATGGATTCGTGGACTGAGCATTGTGATGTTACCAACGGTCATATTATATTTGTCATCCTCGGTGATTTGAGAAACTCAAAATTTTGTACCATGGTTCCCAACCTGGTAAACTTTTATGATCACCTTTGTTTTAAAAACTCGTGCGTTAATCCCTTGTGATTGTGAAGATACCTCGTTTGATGAAACTCGCATCGAGAGTTCTTCAGTCGTTTGAAGCTGCTTACGACGTATTCCTTAATGAACTACCAAGATTACCATCAGAATGTGAAATTGTTTTAATCTAGTTATGAGAATCTGTTTTGTCACGACTCGAGGTAGAATGTGATTGCAATAATGACATGTGTATATGATGCAAGTATTATGACGCCTGGCTAACGTGGTAATAGTTACATCATATAACTTGAACTTATTGGGATCATATGATATTTTGAGCAGTGCCTGAGAACAGTAACTTGGTTAATTCAGAAACTTTATCCGTATAAGAACATCGCTTTGTCTCTTTCTGAAAACTCTGTATTTTGAACAACATCGGTTGAAGGAAAAGAATTGAAGGACCAATTCTAAGAAGTAATTTTACCTGTCCGAGTGTGTATCTTTGATGTGTTTCTGTTTGATTCGGGGAGAAGAATGATGATAGTATGAAGCCGTGGATTGATTTCTGGAAGCTGAATTGTGTCATGTTCTGTGTGAAGAGCGGGATGTTCCTAGAATTCTTTTCGTATTCTATGATCTTTGATGAGTGTTGTGATGCCAATTTTATTGGTTGCTTGTGACAACTCGGAAATTCGGGCTCCTATATAATTATCCTATTATAATCTTGATTTATATTTCGGGAACATTTATCGAGGTCTAGGATGTCATGTGCGAGATTTGGCTATAAAATGATTAAAACGCGAATAATAAGTTAATCGGGCAACGAGAAATAAAGTTATACGTATTTATAATCAACATTTATGTAAAAACGTAACTAATATATATGGAAATACTTTCGGGTGCTCGGGAAATAATTATCGTGCGTTTCATTAGTCTCGTTAACGTTTCGTTAAAAATATAACCAAAATGGCAGAATTGGTCCCTATGGGCGCGCTAGGGTTTGCTAATAGTCCCCCTCACATCCCTCACCCTATATATACACACACTAATAAAATCCTGGGGTTCATTATTTCTCCCTGCCTCTCTCTCCTAGCCGACACACACCCACCTCCTCCCTCAATGTTTTCCGGTCACAAATTCCGGCTTAGCCCCGTCACCGCCGCGAGTGAGCACACACCGCCATCACCACCTTGTTCACCATCATCTCCTCTCCCATTTGAGCTAGCGCACGCGCGGTAAACCTCACCCAAGCGCCTCCTTTAATCGCGTCTCAGTCGCGAATCACCATCATATACCACCATATCTCGTTCTTATTAAAGTCAAAGGTCGAAGGTAGGAGAAAACCACCGTGCTTGTGGTCGTATTCGCCACGGTGGGATTTACTCCTCGCGTATTTCAAAGGTTCTCAACGATATCGAAAATATAATAAATAAAACAAGAATACTAAAGTGTTTTGGTATCATTTTCAGTCGAGTCGAGGGTATGCCGTGAGCTTAAGCTCACGGCAATATGTGTCGAGTCAAGGTTCATGGTTTTGTCGAGTCTTGGCTTGTGTCGGGTCTTGGTTTTGAGTCGAGTCATGGTTTGCTTGTGCTCAAAGATGGGTTCGGATTGGATTTTGATTTGGAATGGTGACTTGGTTAGTTAATGGCAGCTGAGAAGTAGAATAAGACTTGGGTTTCGGAGTTGTTGGTAGCTGGTGTGGTCGTTTTAGTATAGTATATTTTCAAGCAATTTCTCAACGAATAAGAAATTACCCGGGTCGTGTCCGTGTGAAGGATATATGAATCTCGATTTCCGGATCGTAAAACGTGTAGTGAAAATGGTAAAAGTGATAACGATGAGAATTACACTAGAAAAATGAAAATAAAGCTCAAATAAACACGTAAGCAAGTATATCACGTAATCAAGGCACACGTAAGCTAAAAACGTAAATACGAATTAATAAACATGAAATAAACGTAACGTAACAACTAAAAACGTAAAACTAATGCAAATCTAATTCTAGGAGTGCAATTTAAATTTTTAAAAACTAAAAATGATAAAAGAAAAATTTTAGAAAAAGAAAATTATTATTTTTGTCTTTTTATTTTTATTTAAGAATTAAAAACTATTTTTGTATTTTTGCTTAATAAAAGAAATTTAAACTAATTACGAAATTAAAGATTTAATCTACAAATTTAATTTTGAAAAATCTTACTGAACTAAAGACTAATTTTAAAAATAAAAATGAAAATTATTTTTGTCTTTTTGTGATTTAATCTGAATTAAAAATGACTTAAAAATAAAAAAAAAATGAAAAAGAAATAGTAAAACTACTCAAATAATTCTGAAATTTTTATAGAAAATCTAAAATAATATTCTAAAGCTACTGGAAAAATAAAATTTTGGAAAATAAGCTGTTAAGTGCTTATTGGGCCAAAAAGCAGTTTGCAAAAAGTGCTTATTAATAAGCTGTTTGA
Source organism: Artemisia annua (assembly GCA_014162995.1). Classification (NCBI taxonomy): domain Eukaryota; kingdom Viridiplantae; phylum Streptophyta; class Magnoliopsida; order Asterales; family Asteraceae; genus Artemisia; species Artemisia annua. The sequence goes on along the minus strand of LBNU01026744.1, from coordinate 50,483 downwards.
CCAAATGAAGTCAAACTTTCTAAATTTGCTTTTAGGACACTAATAAGATAAAAAACACTTGATTTAGACCAAAAGTAAACTTTTATTATGCAAAACAAGCTCAAACAGTTATCAAAGAAAGCTTAAATAAGCCAAATAAGCAAACAAGTGAACAAATAAGCTCAGGACTGATACTATAGCTCAAACACACTTAACAAAGTTCAAATGAATCACTGGAATCAAGCTTACAAGTCAATTACAAACTATAATCAACATGCTCAGTATATACTGCCTCAGTATATGCTGATGCTATCTGATCAAACACTAAGCTCAAATAAGCAGTCTAAATAAGCTCAACAGACCAAAACAAAGATAGATCCTAAAAGTCAGCTGGCTTATCTATCTTTTGCCCCCAAGATCAAACAAAAAGCTCAATAGACCAATTAGAAAATGGCTTGTGAATGAAGCTGTTAGGACAAAACTCAATGGTACAGGGCAGATTTGAACTCAGATATGCAACTATGAGCAAAGATTCAAGCAAGCAAGTGTGTTCCAAATATAGTTTTTCTTTTTGATTTATGTTCACAAGCTACCAATCTTCACCAAACAACAAGCAAAAGGTATTTCCAGTTTATTATAAGCTCTAGAAAAGATCTGATTATCTGTCCCAAAATGACAGTTGAGAAAATTTTTTTGACTTTTTCTTTTTGAAAACAGTTGACTAAAATGAACTTAAATCTGTCCTAAATGATTACTAATGTTGTAATAAGCTATTATTAACCTAAATTAAGCTAGTTAAACTACTTGTGCAGCAAATAGTAAGAAAATGCAAACACAAAACTACACAGTTAACTGATTAAGGAAAATAAAAGAGCACTTTGACTTTTTATGAAGTAACTAATTGATTTTATGCCTTTAATACTCAAATACTACCCTATGTGTTGTGTCTAAACAAACAAATTCCACTTAAACACAAGTTACAGCAGTGAACACCTCAATACCAAACACTCCTTTATAATCTGATTTTCAAGTTTAGTAAAGCAACTTGATGTTTTAGCTTATGAAACCACCATATGAGCTTATACCAAGTTACAGAACACTGAATGAGGCACAAACACACAGATCTCAAACACTGTTAATCTCAGAATCACAAATCTACTATTATCACAGATATGAAATATTACCAACTCAAACTAATGCACACAATGATTAAATGAGGCAAGTAACTAAGATAAGCAATATTAGAACTAGATTAAACAAAACTAACAGCTAGCAAATAACTAAAACAGATCTATAATTGATTTAGTGGAACAATAAAAATAGAAAACAACTCACAAAGTTCTTCCTCCTCAGCAACAATTGAGGAGGTTCACTGTGCTAGCCTGTCTTTAGACAGGCCAAGAGCTTCCAAATCTCTCCTTGGACTATCACTCCTTACAAGCAATCACCATGTTTATCATACAGTTGACTTTTTGTTGACTTTTTTGTGATTTTGAGAGTAAAAAGCTTAGATGCTAAAACAAGTCTCACAAAAGCTATATTAAGCTGATATGAGACTATAGAAACAGAAAAATAAGCTTATTGAAGCTTGTTTGATAACTACTTGATATTTTTTTTTTTTTCAAAGTATTTTCTTATATTTTTTTGTATTTTTGATTTATGTAAAGTAAATGTCAGAAATGAAATTAGGATTCAAAAATAGAACTGAGGAGGTAAAACAATAAGCAATAACCTTAAACAAGCTTATGTAAATAAGCTGAAAAGGAAAGTAACTTGAAAGTAAATAAGAGACAACAATTAAAATCAAACTAAACTTTCATTAATTCATAAAAATATTACAAAAGCATTTTAACAGCATAACAATACAATAAAAAGCACACCTAAACTATGAGAGGAGAGGTAGTATTTATAGCCGAGTAAGGGTAAGTCCTTGGATCCTTCTAGTGTGCCAAGTCAGCTATCCAGGTGCATTTGTGTTAGTTTGAATCAATCTCAGTCCTTAGATTGCCTTAGTCACCACTCCTTTCAATCATGACCCTCGGATTAGATCATTCCCCAATCATATGCACAAGTTCCCACGCGGATTGATGAGGTGTCATTCCCTCTGACATGCCAGGCTTCTAGAAACGAGTGTAATTGGTCTAATTTACCCTTAATTGCAGTGAATTTGGAGGATTGTGACGTGAACAGTAAATTAGGGTTTATCTAGGTAATTTTGGGGAAAAAGGATGGCGGGTAACTTTTTGGGAATTGTTTATATTTATTTGACTGGGGTTAACGGGGGTTTGACCAAGGGGTTGTTTGTGGGCCGGGTAAAAGTTTAGAGGGGTTTGGGCTTTTGGGTTTTAAATGGTAGGATGGACTGTTGGGTTGGAGGGTTTAAAAGGGTATTGGGTTATAATAAAATTAGGATTCAAGTTTTATAGGTTTAAGGTTTAAAGGATAAAAAGTGTAAAGTCTGAAAATCCAGGGGTTGAAGCTGCCATTTTTCAAACTTGCTTTCCAAGGGCCAATATTGTCAAATCTTTGATTCTTAGAGGATCCTTTTGTCTTTTTCTTCAAAATATCTTCAAGGGACTGATTTGGACAATTTCTGAAAGTGGAGGGACCAATCTTGCCAATTCTTCAAATTATGCATCAAGGACTATTTCTGACTTTCTTTGGATCTCTGAGGATGTATTTGGAACTTTGAGCTCTTAACTTTGACTATTTGACTTCCCCGGCTTCGGCTTTTGACACTTTCCATTCTCGTGCTCGTTTTTGTCGGGTTTTTGTGATTTTGATGTCATTTCTGAAATATCCGTACCTGCACGATCACAAACACAAAAACACACTTTTCTTTGGCATTTGTTAGTGATATTAGTCTATTTGGGTCGGTATTTGGCCATAAAAAGGTATGTGAATTAACACATACCAAAATCCCCGAGACTAAGGTATTGTCGTGTCCTCACGCAATGTGATCAATTCACGCTTTTGAGATAAATAATTTCATATCCCTTTTTACTAACTTTGAAAAGTAGCAAAATGTTTCAAAAGAGATTACGAAATCATTTATTCCCTAAAAAGCCCCGATTTTCCATTTTATTCCTTATACTAATCTATACTACTATTTTTGTATTTTTCCACTTTATCATGTGACGGTATGTTTGACTTTCATTATTTTGCAATAACGATTAAGGGTCATAGAGTAAGAACACAATTCATAGAAAAGTGACCGATTGGATAAAATTCATCGTCATCGATTTTTCACAAGCTCCCAAACTAAGCGTAAAAACGGATCATTGTTTAATTACAAGTTAAATGCTAACACTACCCATGGAAGTTACTTGTGTGAAAACCTCTTGCTCCCATTTTCCTATTTGGTATCTCATTATTTTATTTTTGTGAGAGAAATGAATTTCTTCATAAGCATCTCGTTTTCATAATTATTAGTCTGATAAAAATACTAAATTAGGACGCTAAGTAGTTAGTGTTCTTTCCTCAAGAGTCGCTGCAATGAAAATGAGGTCCACAGCAAAGTCTTTATTATACTTATTATTATTATTATTAGGGTTGCCACCTACCTAAGCCAACACTAACTCCACGGCTACCTCGAAATTTAAGGTTTGAAAGGGCCTTTTCCATTGGGCGGCTTTCTTCTCGGCACATCCCAAACCAGTTGGTTTAAGTGACCAGGCTTTTGAAACCCCACAGAGAATAGTACC
>LBNU01026744.1:3429-39254 GCA_014162995.1 Artemisia annua | reverse complement strand
AGTGAAATTTTTCCACGGTTTTGCTCCTTGATTGAAATTTCCCCGATTTTGAAAACCATTGTTAACACGATTTTGTTTTTGATTGATTTGATTGTTACGGTTTTGCACATTGTTAACTTGATTTTGATTATTAAAACCGGGTGGTCCAAGATAATTGGTGGAACGATAGCTAAGAAGATTCCGACCTCCTTGTGGTTGATAACCGTTACCTCCCATATTTGTAGCATAAACGTTCTCATGAGCAAAGCCACCGGAGGCTGGACACTCATAATACGGATGTGGACCACCACACGTTTCACAACTCTGACTAATCGCATTGACTTGACGATTGTTGTTTAGATTTGAATTTGTTTGCAAAAGACGGACAACATCATCGAACTTTTTGTTAAGAGCCGCAATTTCTGCATTGGAAGACGTGGAAGATCTCGTCGACTCTCCCCTCTCGGCTGAAGAATCCCAATAATTGTGATGGGCGGTCATGTCACTCTTCGGGGCGTCTTTTCATAAAAGTACCACCCGCAGCAGCATTGATCGTATCACGATGTCGTAAAGTTAAACCATTATAAAACGTATCAATAATCGTGACGAGCAACATGTTGTGATTCGGACACCGGTCAATTGAAAGCTTATAACGTTCCCATGCTTCGAATAAAGATTCTTCGGGAAGTTGTTGGAAATTGCTTATGTCGTTTCTTAGCTTCGTCACCATCGATGGTGGAAAATAATTTGCCAAGAATTTCGAAACCATTTCATTGAACGTATGAATAGAATTCTTCGGAAGTCGATCAAACCAAGCGGTGGCGTGATGCATCAATGAATATGGGAATAGATAAAGGCGAAGGGCATCATCGGAGACACCGTTTTGTTTCATACTTTGAGTGATTGTTAAGAATTTATCAAGATGTTTGTAGCATCATCACCCGGTAAACCGTGAAATTGACAAAAATTTTGGACGTGTTGAATCATGTGATGTTTAAGTCCAAAATCGACGGCTTCGATATTGACGGGGGCAATCGGGCCACCACGTCCGAACATAGTCGGTTGAAACAACTCCTCCATCGTACGGAGATCGGGAGGAGGTTGAGGTACCATCGGAGGTTCCTCGTTTTGTTGAGCACCACCCATCGGCGGGGGTCCCAGATTTTGACCGTTATTGTTCATTTCCTCAACGTTTGGGAAATTAACATGGTGTGTGTGACGTATAATCCTCTCGGGATATGAAAGTGGTGAAAGTAAGTTATGTGACGAAGAACGGGTGTTCATACACCAAAGAAATCATAAATTTAAAAAAAAAATCAAAAATCAATTTGAAAAAGGAAAATCTTTTTGGTTTTTTTAAAATTTTTAAACAAAAATTGAAATCAAAATATTTTTGGGTTTTTTATATAAAAGAAAACTTAAAATCACAATATTTATTTATTTATTTTGTTTTTATATCACAATATTTTTGTGATCGATTCGTCAATCGAAATCGTTTCCTTTAATCTACGCGCAGCGAGGCGGGAGAGAAGAATGGTTCTCTCTTCAGTCGGCAATTTAATGTCACAACTTCCGTATTCCCCGGTTATTCGGTAGTAGAATTAAAGTAATCGGACAACTTTTAACTTCACGATCTTTTTTTTCGCGTTCAAGCTTATTTGGTTTACAACCGCCCTCCTTCAACGGAAGACCGAGGATGTTTATTATATTTTTTTTTTGTATTTTTCAAATACTTTAGGAAAAGTGTTTAATATTTTTGATTTTTACTTTTTATATAAGAAAAAAAATACGTAAAAGGAAGGTTTTTCAAATCACGATTTTAAAAACGAAAACAAAAATTCACTTCAACCTTCCCCGGCAGCGGCGCCTAAAACTTGGTGTTTCATGAATAGTATAGTATATTTCCAAGCAATTTCTCAACGAATAAGAAATTACCCGGGTCGTGTCCGTGCGAAGGTTAAATGGAATCTCGATTTCCGGATCGTAAAACGTATAGTGAAAATGGTAAAAGTGATAACGATGAGATTTACACTAATGATAAGCAAATTAAGCACAATCAAGTAATTTAAACAAGTATATCACGTAATCAAGGCACACGTAAGCTAAAACGTAAAAATGAATTAAGAAACGTAAAATAAAACGTCACGTAACAAATAAAAATGTAAAAGTTAAGCAAATCTAATCCTAAGAGTGAAATTTACATTTTTAAAAACTAAAAATGATAAAAGAAAATTATTATTTTTGTCTTTTTATTTTTATTTAAGAATTAAAAACTATTTTTTGTATTTTTATTTAATAAAAGAAATTTAAACTAATTATGAAATTAAAGATTTAATCTACAAATTAAATTTTGAAAAAATTTTAATAAACTAAAAACTAATTTTAAAAATAAAAATGAAAATTATTTTTGTTTTTTTAATTTATTTTGAATTAAAAATGATTTAAAATCTAAGAAAATAGAAAATAAATAACAAAACTATTCAAATAAATCTAGAATTTTTATGGTAGAAGGTTTTTCAAATCACGATTTTAAAAACGAAAACAAAAATTCACTTTAACCTTCCCCGGCAGCGGCGCCAAAAACTTGGTGTGGTCGTTTTAGTATAGTATATTTCCAAGCAATTTCTCAACGAATAAGAAATTACCCGGGTCGAGTCCGTGCGAAGGTTAAATGGAATCTCGATTTTCGGATCGTAAAACGTGTAGTGAAAATGAAAAAAGTGATAACGATGAGAATTACACTAATGATAAGCAAATAAGACACAATCAAGCAATTAAACAAGTATATCACGTAATCAAAGCACACGTAAGATAAAAACGTAAATACGAATTAATAAACGTGAAATAAACGTAACTTAACAACTAAAAACGTAAAACTAATGCAAATCTAATTCTAGGGGTGCAATTTAAATTTTTAAAAACTAAAAATGATAAAGAAAATTTTTAGAAAAAGAAAATTATTATTTTTGTCTTTTTATTTTTATTTAAGAATTAAAAACTATTTTTGTATTTTTGTTTAATAAAAGAAATTTAAACTAATTACGAAATTAAAGATTTAATCTACAAATCTAATTTTAAAAAATCTTACTAAACTAAAAACTAATTTTAAAAATAAAAATGAGACTTATTTTTGTCTTTTTGAATTTATTATGAATTAAAAATGATTTAAAATCTAGGAAAATAGAAAATAAATAGCAAAACTATTCAAATAAATCTAGAATTTTTATGAAAAATCTAAAATGATATTCTAAAGCTACTGGAAAAAGAAATTTTGGAAAATAAGCTGTTAAGTGCTTATTTTGGCCAAAAATCAGTTAGGAAAAGTGCTTATTAATAAGCAGTTTGACCATATCTGGTCAAACTTTTCCAAAATGACTTTAAGACTTAAATAACTCAGAAACACTTTATTTTGGCCAAAAGGAACTTTGATTATGAAATGCAATCCCAAAACAGTCTCAATTAAGCACTTATATAAGCAAGATGAGTACAAATGGGGTCAAATAAGCTCAGGTTAATGAAGACAACTCAAAATTACTCAACTAAACTCAAATGAAGCAAAGGAATGCAAGTGATCAAGCAATTCACAAACTATAATAAATAAATAAATAACTCAGTATGTACTGAATCAGTATATGCTGATGACAAATGATCAATTAAGAAGCTCAAATAAGCAGTCCATATAAGCTGTAACTAGCAATCTATAAGTAGAATCTGATAATCAGCTCTATTGACTAACTTTTGCCCCAAAATACAAACCCTAAACTTAACTGAGTAGCTAGGAAATGGCTAGAGAAGTTGGGCTTATGGACTGATGTCAAATGCACAGGGCAGATATTTGAGCAAATGGTCAACTTTAAGCTCAGATTTAGACTAGCAAATGTTGTCCAAATTCTGTTTTTCTTTTTGATTAATGTTCACTAGCAACCAAACTTCACCAAACAACAAACAAATTCAATTTCCAATCTAATTTGAACTCTACAGAAGATCTACAAGTTGAAGCAATTTATGAGTTACAATGTTTTTGACTTTTTTTTTTTAAAGAAACTTTGACTAAACTAAGATTCTAATGATCTCTACTGACTTAAATTGATGTAATAAGCTAAGGTTAAACTAATTTAAGCTATGTTTACTACTTATGATCCTATCTATGTGATAATGCAACTAAAATGTTCAACAGATTATGCAACAGTGGAAATTACTATGAGATTTGACTTTACTAAGTAACCTACTGATTTTATACTAGTTTTACTCTAATAAGACCCTAACGCTGTGTTCTTGAGTTGAAATTTGGAAAGAAAAGAAAAGAAAAGAAAAGAAAAGAAAGAAATCTGAAAATAAATGGTGTTCTCAAGATTTTTGAAGGGAAGAAGAGAAAGTAAAAGGAAAGAACTAGAGAGGAAGATTGTAGCTTTTTTCTATCTAAATTTTCTGGCCAAAACTGGGATGAATTGGAAAGAAATACCACTCAGCCCCTTTCTTGTTTTGTCTTTTTCTTCATTTGATTTGTTTTTATGGTGGGGCCATTCTTTTTTTATTCATTTTTTTTTCTTCTTTCTCCCCTTTCGTTCAAGACTGAAGAACACAACTCAAAAGAAGTAACATCTCTTCTTTCCTTTTCTCTTCTTTTTATTAGCATTCTTTTCTTTTTTTTTCTTTTAATAAAAAACTCAAGAACTTAGCGTAAGTTCAATGTCTACACAAGCAAAACCAACTGAATCAAAAGCTATTGCAGTGAACTATTCAATGCCAAACACCCCTACACAAACTGTGACCAAATTTCATTCCAAGCAACTATGAAATCTCAGCCTCAAATCCAATCTAGATCCTCTAAATATGATCCAAAACAGACAATAGAATCAACAAATACATATCTCAGACCTTAGATACCACAGATTCTAAATATGCAACTCAAGTCTTAAACAATGAAACAGTAACTATGCAAATATTTCCAATCTTCAAACCAAACAAATTAAAATGAAGTAACAACTAAGATCAAACAATTATCAGACTATACTAGCAACAATAAGCAACAATTAACAAACAAACTCAGATCTAAATTACTTTATACTACTCTTAGAGGAATTTAAAATTTCAAAGGACTTACAAGACACCCTCAGCAAGAACAGAGGGTTATCCAAAGTAGCCTATCCTTAGATAGGCTAGAATCTTCCCAATCTCACTCTAGACTATCAAATACACCTTCTGGATAAGCTCAGCTTATCAAATAAGCTGAGTGTTGACTTTTGTTTGACTTTTTTGTGAATTTGAGAATAAATGAATAAGATGCCAAAACAAATCTCACAGAAGCTATATTAAGCTAATATGAGATTATTGTAACAGAAAAATAAGCTTGTTGAAGCTTGTTTTATATATATATATATATATATATATATATATATATATATATATATATATATATATATATATATATATATATATATATATATATATATATATATATATATATATATGTATATATATATATATATATATATTTCTTTTTATATTTTCTGATTTTTTTTTTATTTTTGCTTTTTGATATGAGATGAACAATAATGAAAAGCTACTGATTATAAAAGCTAAAAACTAATAACAGAAACTAAATGATTAACAATCAAGCTTAAACAATAATAAAATGTAAATTGAGAATTTAAAATCCACAAGTAACTAAGGATTATATAAAAGTAAACTATAAATTCATTAATAGGAAAAATGATTACACTATTAAAAGGAAATTACATTTGAGATTTAAAAATGACAGAGTAACTCTACTAAAAACCTACACACGATTACATGATATGAGGGGGGTATATATAGCTGAGGCTGAGGTGAGTTAGGGTTTTGGGGAAGCATCTGGAAGCTCTCAGGTGTGCTTTCTCATCATTCATCTCGTCCCTTGATTCCAGCTTCAATCATACACACTAATTTTGGCCCTTGGATCATGTGCCATCTGTCCCATCACATGGATTGCTGACCTGACATTCCCTGACATGTCAGGGCTTCTAGAATTACAGGCAATTGTACCATAATGCCCTTAATTGTGGTGAATTGGCCAATTACGGGTCGGGGTATTTTAGGGTTCATAGGTGAATAGTGTAAAACTGGGTTATTTGGGGGAAAAAGGTAAAAGGGGCGGGTAAGTATTTTTTATGTTTGTTTGACTGGGATTTATTATGGGTTGACCAGGGTGAAAGTTTGGGCCGGGTAAACTTTTAAGGTTTGGGCCGAATGGGTAGTGGTTTAGGGATTTTTGGGTTTTATAAAAAGGCTTGGTTTAGTTTTATGGGTTTGTTATAGTTTTAGGATTAAAAGGCTTAGGGTGGTTTTTGCAATTATAGAAAACTTAAGGGACTGAAACTGCCATTCTCCAATAATATGATCCAAGGGCTAAAGTTGACATTCTCTGATTCTCTGAGGTCTCTTTTGTCTTTTTCTTCATATATATCTTTAAGGACTAAATTTGCCACATTCTGTAAGTTGAGGGACCAAAGTTGCCATTTCTTCAAAACTTTATCCAGGGACTAATCTTGACAAGAAATGATTCTCTGAGGTTGACTTTGACATTTTGAGCTTAATTCCTTCCCCGGCTTCGGCTTTTGACTCTTTTCCATTCTCGTGCTCGTTTTTTTCGGTTTTCATTGATTTTATGTCCTTTTGTGAAATATCCGTACCTGCACGATCACAAACACAAAAACACAATATCTTTGGCATTTATGGTTAGTTTTTGGTCGTTTTGGTCTTAATTTGGTAAATAAAAGGTGTATGAATAAGCATACACCACACCTAATCGTTGATGTACTTCGGTATGTCAGTGTAAGCCCTTTCGGGGGTATCCGATTAGGAACGGCCTTGGTAAGGATTAGAGAAAGTCTTCACACTATGCTGTTGACGATCTCGAAGTCCGAACTTGTAAGTGCTGGTATGTTTATTACTAACAAATTTTCATGCAGCTCAACATACCAACCTTATCACTTTCACCACCATCACTCTAGTTCCACATGCTCATACCAACAACTAAAAGGAGCATTCAGACCTACACAACCATGGAGATTCACTCAACAAAGTGGTTATGAGCATGTTGGAAAGGCGTTCACCCACCAGAGACAAAGAAGTTGGCGATTGTTGCCGATTGCAGAAAAGATGTCGATCCATCACCTCATGCTCACACTTCAACATCAAATTCAAAGAAATCATGATCATAGAATGGGCTTCAACTATGCTTCCACAACTCTGATGCAGAAGATCATGATCCAGAAAAGTGTGAGCATGCCAACACTAAGATAGTCACAACATCACATTGAGATGTTTCTACTCAAAGATGACTTGAAGATATTCATTTGGATGATGAACTCGAAGTAATGCCAAAGATCATCCTACACATCAAACAAGTCATCTAAAGTCCGCTGCTGAAAGCACAAAGTTCGTGACAATGAAGAATCAACAACTGTGAGCTACAAAGATATCGATAAAGATTTAAATGCTGGAATTCAATGATTAATTTCCGGGGTGACCTCCCTTAGGGGGAGATTGTTAGGAATACGTTTTTCTTATAGAAGATTCGGTCACCCCAAGTATTGTTAAGCATCATGTAGCTCGTAGTATTTATTATATTATTAAGTACGTAGATTAGTATTAGTTAGTATTCGTGGTGTCGAGTCGGGTCTTTTACCCTCTGTCAGCTCGATCCACAGCCTAGTAGAGGCATTCATCCATTTGTAAGTATAAATACCCTCTCCCACCCAAGGGAGAGGGTTGGACCTTTTCACATAGTTAATCTAATCTCTCTTTCTTTCTCTCTCTAAAAGGCTCCCAACTTCTCATCTTTCTCTCTCTAACTTCTCACTAGTTTTATTCTTCCATTCGATCCATTAATCACAAGACCATACGAGTTTAAGTTTATGTGTATCCTACAAGGCTCGTGTTAATGAACTTGAAAATGAAGTAAAGGAACTGAGAGAGACACAAAGGGAAATGGCTCTTTTTATGGCTTCTTTTAAGGTACTTAATCTAACCTTTCAAACATCTTTGATGGTTTACATACACTTGTAAATATATATACAAGTTTGGTAGTAATGCTTGAAAATTTGATATGTTTTGAGTGCATGATGATATATTTCAATGTAAATAATTTCAGGCTGCTAATGGTTGTCCTCCTGGAAAATCGACAGTATCTCATGCAAGTTCCTCTAATCACTGTCTAGGTGGAAACGCAACATCAACTCATTCAAATGTTGATATGCATTGTCCTGGTGAACACTCAACATCATCTTATGCAAGTGCCTATAAACATTGTCCTAGTGGAAACTTGACATCTTGTTCAAGTGAAGATTACAATTCTGGAAATTAAGATAGGACAATATGAGGTTACTCCTTTTCATTTCAGGCAAGTATTGCTTTTTTTTTTTTACAAATTTTATACGGACTTCTATTGGTTTGACTTCAAATAGAGTTTTTTTTGCTAGAAATCAAAAGATATCCTGTTATTAGGCTCATCATTTCTTTTTCTATTTTCTGCTCTTTATAATTGAAGGGATTAGCATAGATTTTGCAGCCTAGTTATATTAGATAAAACAGATTACTGATACTCTACATCACAGATTTATTAAGATTTGGCTTAGCAGATAAATCTAATAATGGTTAGGTTTTGCAGCCTAGTTATATTAGCCGTTTCATTTTACGTGTAAAGTCTAACACCAGAAACAATAAATTTGCTAATAAATCAGTTTCTGCAAAGTCTCATTTGTTTACACTACTGTGACGTTACTGCTTTTCAGAGTATTACTATTGCCAAAGTCTCATTTGCTCTTGTTATACTGCTTTTCAGGTTACTGCTTTTGCATATGTCTTTTGTGTATGTGCAGCTGTTTGATGGAGTTCGTGTAGAGCATTTATCCAGAATTTTTTTTCTCTGTTACCCTTGTTTGATGTTGGTCATATCTGGAACCTTAAGGTCCTGAATACTTGTGTTCAGTTTAACATGTGGGAACCATTTGATTCATATGTAGCCATATACATTTTGGAAATAAATTTACTTTGTGGTTTCATATATGTGAATTTCTTATAAATTCATGTTTTATATAGTTTGTAAACAAATACACAGTAGAAATGAAAAAAATTCAGAGAAACTGCAGTAGAAATGAAAAAAAAATGATTGTTCAAGTCTTTTAGTGACTGAATAATTCAATCACTAATAAATTGTGTTAAGTTTTTCTTTCGGAACCTATATTGACACATAACAATCAGACATAAAATCTAAATGACCTTTTGTGACTGATATTAAGCGTCAAAAAAGACTTTTCGTGATGGCTCCTCTAGTGTCTCTTTTTCTTTCAGTGGGAGAAGACCAAAATGCCTATAGTGACTGATTTTATGCTTTTTCTGACACTTTTTATCAGTCACTACTTGTCATTTACCTTGTAGTGTAACCATTCCCGTAGATACCAATTTTTAGAATAAATTCTATAACCAGGATATGTCAAAAGCTATTCTAATGGTGTAATAGTTAACCTCACAATAGGATCTATATGCTACCAACTACTAATTAATGTCTAATACCACAATATGACTTGCGTGCTACTAACTATTATTAGTATGTGATATATTTAGCGACTTTTGTTAAATTAGACATTGAAAACGAAAACTGAATCTGCGTACTGTTAAGGAACATATAAAGCAAAATAACGTAGCTTTTATAAAAATTTCTTAAACCAAAATGGATTATGGGAATATTCCTAAGGTTCTTTCTCACTTTTAGGTTTTCTTGTTTTAAAATTAAAATTGCAAGTTGGTGGAAACTAGACAATATTCCTAAGGTTAAATTCATTCTCATCTTATTGCTTGTGGAGACACGGCTAATTTACACCAATCCGGTATGTTTTGATGCGGTTAGTAAAATCACTATATGGATAATTTGGAGGTTTAGGAACTGGTTTTGCGCTGATGCAGAACCATCAAAAGAAAGACACACTCATAGATGAGATTAAAGAAACCCGCAATGGTACTTCTGTACCCTTCCCGTCCCATGTAAAAGTATTTTAGCCATTACAAATTGCATTTTTTAAAGCCATGCCACGACACCTCGAGTTTATATATAAATTGTTTCATTAGTAAATGTGGTGACACGTGGAATTGAAATTATGTCCCTAATATTTTTGAAAATTGTAAGAAAACCATCGAAAACAATTTTTTTCGATTTTGTCCCGAAGTTACGTGTCGTTTCAAAATGGCCACCGAAACCTAATGAGCGTTAGTTCTCCCGTTAGCCAAGGTCAAACGCATGTGAAATTACTAATATACTTTCGTCTTCTTCCCCACTTTCATTTTCTTTTGAATTTGCAGCTTTTTTTTATCCCACCACATCACAAACCCAACCAACACCACCCTCTCTACCACCGAATCGAGTTGTTAACCTCAATTGCAAAGATAGTTCAAGGACCAAAACATAAATTGACAAATAATAGACCATCAAATTGCAAAGATAGCACATAATGTTGCAAAAGGCAAGGGATGTTACTAAACCAGAGCAATACATTTCTTTATTCATGTGCGCAATACATACATGTATAATCACATTTAAAAAACAATTAGCTTATTCGGCTAGAAACGAATATAACAAAAGAGGAATGCTATAGCCACAAAGAAAATTTCCACAAAACATCCACAAAGTGATGTGTCAAAGAATGATTGGTGTATGTTGTGATAGTTTCTCTCTCCTCTTTATGATTAAACCAATCATTCTTTGACACATCACTTTGTGGATGTTTTGTGGAAATTTTCTTTGTGGCTATAGCATTCCTCATAACAAAATAATAAACCAAAGAACTTATTCGATCATCTTAAAAGAATGCCAACATTATATAGTGAGGTACTTTCAACAAATGAAATAATAAATCTTCTAGCATTTTGGCATATCAGGTGGAGGAGGTAACATTTTTGCATCTGAAGTCTTGCCATTCCTTACAATGAATACCATCTCCATTCCCCAACTTACATGTCGCTCGAAATGACAATGCATGAACCATACTCCTGAAAAGTTTATGTTTTAAATTAGATTAGCACATATTTGTTAATTTGAAATGATAATAATTAACTAGAAATGAAAGAAAATCAAATTAATACCAGGATTGTTTGCTCTGAATCTGATGGCTGTCCAACCATTTTGAGGAACCGCAATTGTTTGTTGAAGAGGAGGATCAACAAGATTATAATTCAAAGGATCTCGTTGTCGATCAAAGTTACCAATTCCAGATCCAACCACGTAGAAACTATATCCATGCAAATGCATGGGATGATCTATTCCTGAAACCACGTTTGTTCCTTGGAATACGAGTTCTACCGTGTCATTATATTTCAGGATTTTCACCTCTGTCCCGTTCATTGGGGTTTGTACCGAGCTATTTAGACTATCTGATGTGTAGTTAAAGATGAACGGTGGATTATCAGGAAAGTCGTCCCCATAAACACCATTCATTCCCCGATAGTATGCTCCAAGTATGGAAGTTTTTGGAGCATCAAATGTAATGTTGTTTATGCTTGCAGCAAACCTTCTACCTTGTGGTCCTTCACATACAGAGTTATTACCACAAGGTAATGTGTTAATCGATAGGGTATATAATAACCTCCTAGTGATTTTCATTGGAACATCAACTGGATGATCAGTGCTTGCTAAACTTCTTAAGCTACGAGTGAAGTTGAAAGACGCATTTCTGTCATTAAAAGCAGGAAGAAGGGGTAAAAGAGGTGACGGAGATGCGGTGTAGTTTCCGTTGTACTCGATGATAGCTGTGGTGGTGGAGTTATCAAACTGACTTCGAGGGTTGCTGTTATAGAATTTTGCTGCCATATAATAATGATTGCGTGGTTGGTTTGTTTCTAACAACAGGTCTATGGTTTGTCCGGGTGAAATAGTGACATAATTCGTTTTCAATGGCTTAGTGTAGGCTCCATCACTTCCTACGACTGTTAGCTGATGGTCTGCGATTGCAAAGAACATGATGTTGTTCATTGCAGCATTGACCATACGGAGCATGTAAGTCTTTCCTTGATCCACCTTTACTTTTGTTGTTTCTGGAGACATTAATATTTAAAAAGCAGAAATTAAGTAAGCTTGGTTTATCTGAAATAAAATCTAGCTGATATTTGGATTAAATGAAAAGAAAGATGCAAAAACAAGGTAGTACCTTGACGAGAGCAGTTGTAAAGAACGCCAGGTTGACCATTAATTGTCAAAGCATCAGAGGGTACTGGATCACCTCCTCTACGCAAGAAATCTTCCATCACCGTCTGTATATCACTTTTCCACCAGTCACCTGCACTTCCAATTATTATTAATTATATTTCTTACAAAATATTTAAACTAGATGAAGATATATATTAGTTGACATGGAATTTGGGAAGTAACCAAGTACCCAAGATGACAGGAACCTCTGCATGAGGTTTGGGAAATGGGTAAGTAGTACCAATCTTGGGAGATACGACTAATAAACCATGTACAGTAGCTCGAGACCAGTCGCTGTGTGCATGCCACCATAATGTGCCTTCCTCGTCTGACAGAATAATCTTCTGGCTAAAACGAGAACCAGGCTGAATCGGGCATTGTGTGATAAATTCAGGTCCATCAGACCATGGATATCTTGGCTGTTTAACACCATGCCTGTAATAGTTGAAAAAAACACACAATTTAATCAAAAGTGCAAATTAAGAAGCTACTCAATTAATTAACTTTTCTGAAACATAGATTGATATATCTACCAATGAATTGTGATATTTTGTGTGGCTTGGTTGATAACATCAACAATGACGGTGTCTCCTCTACGAGCAGAAATAGTTGGGCCAGGGTATTGTCCATTAACTGTCAAGATGTTCTTGCTGCTGCATAGTCTAGTGTAGTTAGTTTCTTGAACCTACAGCAATACGAAAACAAATAATATATAATGAGTGAATGCCAATAGTTCAACCCAAAAAAAAGAAAAGAAAAGACTAATGCCACAACTAAACCTGAATAACGCAAAGCTTACCACAAACTTATATCGAACCAGAGCTGCTTGTGCTGGGATATAACAAAGAGCTGCTAACAGCGATATGATTAGAACATGCATGTGCATAGCTAGCTATCTTGAAATGATCAATAAACTTATTTGGTATTTTAGTTGCGTGCTACTATAAAACAGGATTACTTAATATGCTTCCTTGTGGTTAAATGATCGAATAATTGATACGAATATGGTTTTGCATGAAATGGTTTCAAGTATTTATAGTAGGTTAAAAAAGTGTTGCTGGTGGTTGGTCATCTATATCAACCTTGAAATGTCCTCATGTTTGTTTATTAGTCAACTCGTTTTGCATGTTTATAGTGTTATTACCTAACATGCAAGCATTATGATTTGGACCACGTTCCATGTTTTGAAATTTCTAATGTTTTGTTTTTGACTTTATCTTAACTCGTGCTATAAATATAGTATCTTAATTAAGGTTTGACAAGTCATCCGCCCAATATTATACCTATGTTATTATGCAGTATATCCAAAGCTTTTGGTATAGTAGTATGTAAGTTGTCAATCAACTTAGAGGTTGTGGATTCAACTCTTCGCTAAAAGTATTTGTAAAATATATTATGAAATAGATGATAGAGCGTTGTTAAAAAAAAGTTAGAATCAATTCTATCTCTAGAATGAATTTCAAAAGTGTTCCAGCATTAGGATTCTTTTATTTTTCTTATTCTAGGCTTTCTTTTCTTTATTTTATTCACCATGCCAAGTCTCCAGTTTGACATTTTACTATATTCAACTAATTTACTTGTATATTTTTTATGCGTACTTATTATCTTGAATATCGTTTAGTTTTACCTTCTGCTATCAAATGAATTACAATATTCAATGTTTACAATTCTGATACTCTCCTTTTTCATTTGACTTTTCACTTTTGTATTTGTATCAATAATTATTATTTGAGCAGTAATGACGAACAGAACAAATAATCATGATTTGAAAACATAAATTACAGATAAGGTTTATCTTCTTGTCCATTCATTTTGTTTCCACAAAATTATATAAGTAAAAGTAGTTTTTTTTTTTTTTTTTTTTTTTTTTTTTTTTTTTTTTTTTTTTTTTTTTTTTTTTTTTTTTTTTTTTTTTTATATAATATTTTTTTTTTTTTTTTTTTTTTTTTTTTTTTTTTTTTTTTTTTTTTTTTTTTTTTTTTGAACAAAAAGTAAAAGTAGAATATAGTAAATGACAAACTTTTTTGAACAAATAGTAAATGACAAACTGGGGACCTGGCATTGGTGAAGAAAATAAAGAAAAGAAAGCCCAATCCTAGATACAAAATAAGAAAATAAAAGGATCATTGTATTGGAACACTTTTTGAATATCATTATAGTTATAGAATTGATTCCAGCTTTTCATTGTTTCTTCAAAGAAGACTTGTCAAACCTTAATTAGGATATATGTATACTACATAAGATAAAGTCAAAAACAAAACATTAGAAATATCAAAACATGGGACGTGGTCCAAATCATAATGCTTCCTTGTACAAACATGAGGACATTTCAAGGTTGATATAGACGACCAACCACCAACAGACACTTTTTAACCTACTATAAATACTTGAAACCATTTCATGCAAAAACATATATTATTCGATCATTTAACCACAAGCTAAGGAAGCATCTCAAGCAATTCTTTTTTTATAGTAGCACATAACTAAAATACCAAATAAGTTTGATCATTTCAAGATAGCTAGCTATGTACATGCATGTTCTCATCCTATCGCTGTTAGCAGCTCTTTGTTATATCCCAGCACAAGCAGCTCTGGTTCGATATAAGTTTGTGGTAAGCTTTGTGTTATTCAGGTCTAGTTGTGGCATTAGTCTTTTCTTTTTCTTTTTTTGGGTTGAACTATCGGCATTCACTCATTATAATTTGTTTTCGTATTGCTGCAGGTTCAAGAAACTAACTACACTAGACTATGCAGCAGCAAGAACATCTTAACAGTTAATGGACAATACCCTGGCCCAACTATTTCTGCTCGTAGAGGAGACACCGTCATCGTTGATGTTGTCAACCAAGCCACACAAAATATCACAATTCATTGGTAGATATATCAATCTGTGTTTCTGAGAAGTTAATTAATTGAGTAGCTTCTTAATTTAC
This sequence comes from Artemisia annua, assembly GCA_014162995.1. Classification (NCBI taxonomy): domain Eukaryota; kingdom Viridiplantae; phylum Streptophyta; class Magnoliopsida; order Asterales; family Asteraceae; genus Artemisia; species Artemisia annua. The sequence continues at coordinate 24,125 of LBNU01026744.1, read as the reverse complement.
ACTTTCGACTAAATCGTATGTTTTATGCAACTATTACAGGCATGGTGTGAAACAGCCAAGATATCCATGGTCTGATGGACCTGAATTTATCACACAATGCCCTATTCAGCCTGGTTCTCGTTTTAGCCAGAAGATTATTCTGTCAGACGAGGAAGGCACATTATGGTGGCATGCACACAGCGACTGGTCTCGAGCTACTGTGCATGGTTTATTAGTCGTATCTCCCAAGATTGGTACTAGTTACCCATTTCCCAAACCTCATGCAGAGGTTCCCGTCATCTTGGGTATTTGTTACTCCCCAAATTCCATGTCAACTAATATTCATCTTCATCTAGTTCAAATATTTTGTAAGAAATATATTTAATAATTGAAAGTGCAGGTGACTGGTGGAAAAATGATATACAAACGGTGATGGAAGACTTCTTGCGTAGAGGAGGTGATCCAGTAAAATCTGATGCTTTGACAATCAACGGTCAACCTGGCGATCGTTACAACTGCTCTCGTCAAGGTACTACCTTGTTTTAGCGTCTTTCTTTTCATTTAATACAAATATCAACTAGACTTGTTTTCAGAAAAACCAAGCTTTCTTAATTTCTGATCTTTAATTATTATTAATGTCTCCAGAAACAACAAAGGTAAAGGTGGATCAAGGAAGGACTTACATGCTCCGTATGGTCAATGCTGCAATGAACAACATCATGTTCTTTGCAATCACAGACCATCAGGTAACAGTTGTAGGAAGTGATGGAGCCTACACTAAGCCATTGAAAACGAATTATGTCACTATTTCACCTGGACAAACCATGGACCTGTTGTTAGAAACAAACAAACCCCGAAATCACTATTATATGGCAGCAAAATTCTATAATAGCAACCCTCGAAGTGTGTTTGATAATACCACCACCACAGCCATCATCGAGTACAATGGAAACTACGCCGCATCTCCATCACCTGTTTTACCCCTTCTTCCTGCTTTTAATGACAGAAATGCGTCTTTCAACTTCACTCGTAGCTTAAGAAGTTTAGCAAGCACTGATCATCCAGTTGACGTTCCAATGACAATCACGAGGAAGCTATTATATACCCTATCGATTAACACATTACCTTGTAGTAATAACTCTGTATGCGAGGGACCACAAGGTAGAAGGTTTGCTGCAAGCATAAACAACATTACATTTGATGCTCCAAAGACCTCCATACTTGGAGCATACTATCGGGGAATGAATGGTGTTTATGGGGACGACTTTCCTGATAACCCACCGTTCATCTTCAACTACACATCAGATAGTCTGAATAGCTCGGTACAAACCCCAATGAACGGAACAGAGGTGAAAATCCTGAAATATAATGATACGGTAGAACTTGTATTCCAAGGAACAAACGTGGTTTCAGGAATAGATCATCCCATGCATTTGCATGGATATAGTTTCTACGTGGTTGGATCTGGAATTGGTAACTTTGATCGACAACGAGATCCTTTGAATTATAATCTTGTTGATCCTCCTCTTCAACAAACAATCGCGGTTCCTCAAAATGGTTGGACAGCCATCAGATTCAGAGCAAACAATCCTGGTATCAATTCGATTTTCTTTCATTTCTAGTTAATTATTATCATTTCAAAGTAACAAATATGTGCTCATATTATTTAAAACATAAACTTTTCAGGAGTATGGTTCATGCATTGTCATTTCGAGCGACATGTAAGTTGGGGAATGGAGATGGTATTCATTGTAAGGAATGGCAAGACTTCAGATGCAAAAATGTTACCTCCTCCACCTGATATGCCAAAATGCTAGAAGATTTATTATTTCATTTGTGAAAATTACCTCACTATATAGATGATGTTATTCTTTTAAGATGATCGATAAGTTCTTTGGTTTATTATTTTGTTATATTCGTTTCTAGCCGAATAAGCTAATTGTATTTTTCTAATGTGATTATGTACGTATATATGTATGTATTTCGAACATGAATAAAGAAATGTATTGCTTGTTCACAGGTTGTTTGCCATCAAGTTTGGATTTCAATATGTGTTCATTGTTTTGCAGAATGTTTGTGAATGGTAAACTTTGATAAAACAGTAAACGGGTAAAAATTGATATTGACATAGAAATTTACTAGATAGATAATAAAAGGTTGTTGTGGATTTCACAGGTCGAAATCTCACATTATATAGAACCCTAATAGACACACCTCTTCAATGAAACGTTGTGATGTTTCATGAAAACGGTTTTTGATCAACTAAAATAACTGTCAACTAAATGGGCCTGTTTGGTAAACGTTTAACCCATAGACTGACTTGACCCAAACACTAGTTAAGAAACTAAAGTACATAAAATATTGTCTGTAAACATAAATACTAACAATCTTTGATCTAACTACATTATTTGGGCCAACATTGCTCTAGTTTAGTAACATCCCTTGCCTTTTGCAACATTATGTGCTAGCTTATATAGTCTTCTCTTCTAACTTCTAGCATAAATGTAAACAGTGGCGGAGCCAGAAAAGTTATCACATACATTGAGCAACAAGAGTATTAAATAGCATGTAAAAAGTGTGATTTTTTTTTTATTTTTTTTTATTTTATTTATTATTTTTTTTTTTTGTAAATTGAAGTCGTGTTTAGTTTAACTAAAAGTGGAAAAACAAGTAAAATTGCACGTTAAGAATATGTTAGTTTTTAGTGTATATAGAAGTTGGGTCGGATTTACTCCACTTAAAAGGGAAAAAGAGCTCAGCTTCATTGCAATTAACATTAAATATTACTCCCTCCGTCCCAAAATTATTGTCCAGTTTGAATTTTCAAAGTCAAACTGGTTCAACTTTGACCATAAATATATATTTTTTATTATATAATATTTGATCGAAAAATTATATCATTGAAAAGTACACTTAAAACCCAATCCATTTATATATTCTACATTAAATATTATATAAAACCCACAAAAATATTTAAGGTCAAAGTTGAAGAAAAAAGACTAAAAAAGTCAATAATGGACAATAAATTTGGGACGGAGGGAGTAGGTTTAGGTGTAAACTATTGGTTATGCTCCAAGTCAAATTTGTAACTATACGGCTGGGGATATGTGAGCCTATTGGGGGCACACACGTATAGACTGAAGGATTATGTTTACGATATAATTATTATTATTATAGTAGTTATATTAATTAATTGTATTTAATTCTCGAAATGATGTAACGGTCGTTAGTTTATTCGTTAGACATTAAATTAACTATTGGGCTAACTAATATAAATATAATGAACATGTTATTATTAGTAGAAGTCCAAAACAAACCCATGAAGCCCATGAGGCTATAGGTTTGACCGAGTAATTCATAAGGAATTGGGATTGCATGGAGCTTAAGCAGGTATTTAGTATATGTGAAACCCTTGTAGTTCATTATCTAATTAATCCCTTTTAACCTAAACTCAAATAAATCGATCCAATCATTCTCCCTTAGCTTTTTTCAACCGATTTTTAAACCCTAACCCTAGGGAAATCGGCTAACAATAAAACCATAGCAAAACCTTGTCGTTTAGTGCTTCTTTCGTGATAGGTTCTAGCATTCGCGTATTCCAAGTGACGTGTAGTGTATTGCTACAATAGAGAATAACCTACTTTGGTTATTATTGTGTTTCGAACAAGATCAAGAAGTCTAAGATTCAAGATTCAAGAACTTATCATTGTCTTAGTAATTCAATTGATTCGAGGTTAGTATTTTATGTGGTTTATTTGTTAATTCATAATCATCAAACTAGATCCATCAGCTAAATACCCGTAGTGATAATGGTTATATGCTTGTCGAATCCCAACAGTGGCATCACGAGTCATTCTCCTGATCTTATGGGTTACACAACACTAAAAACGTAAAATTGACCTAAAAACTCATTTTTTGACGTTCTCTTTAATCGATTTTTTAACTGCCCTTAGGGCATTTTTTTCCTTACTAAAATTCAACCCTAATGGTCTTAAAAATAGTTTCTAAAAACCTTAGGTCATAGGTTTATGTGTCTAAAATCAAAGACTTTTACGTGTTACATATTTTTGATTTTTTGGCTTTTTTTTAACTGTGTTATTAGTTATAATAATCCATGTCAAGTACATGCACACTTGTCACGAATGATAAGCCAAGAATCTTGTTTTTGACTTATTAATATTAATTGGTTAATTGTTTAAGGTGGAATTTTCCGATAATCAAGGTCTTCGCAATCGAGTTTCTTGATGTATGTGGCACTACTTATGACAACAGGTAGGGGCCTTTGTTTACTCCAAGAGTTGGGAAGACTTTTTTTAGGGTTTTTTCGGATCTTACGTGTTATCTCTTTAATTATTTATCGCATTATATAAGAGTCTATGTTCATATCATCTCCTTTTTCTATTTGTTTTATGTGTTTATAATTCCTTGTGACTTGTTTCATATGAAAGGATTCTTGAAATTAAAATGGACATTAAAATATAGAAATTTGATTTAATTAAACTAGTTCTTGCGATTTTATGTGTCATTAAGGGTTGGGTTTACACCGTAATCAAATCCCACGATGAACTTGCATAAACATTAATTTAATAAACTTTAATTATAAGAGACTTAAAGTTTTGTGCGTTTTATTAATGACCAATATTTGATCAAACTATTGTCTTGTGTGTTTATAACGCATTGGGTTGGGCTTACATACAAGTATATAGATTCTAAAACTTGCAAAAATATGAGGTTCGCCTTTAGATATTTATGAAGCATTCACCTTTAATGCTTAAGAGTATACCGATAGTATATAGATTCTAGAAATTGCTTCAGTGGTGCATTCCGAGATCACTAGTATGATCACATTCGTGTGGTTAGGATTACTAAATGATAAGAGACATTAGAATTAACACTTGTTTTTACCTTGCGTTTGTTATAATTACGTTAACTTTATCGGTTAAGTAAATTTTTTTTTAGTACAAGATACCCCTAGTACACCTCTCTGAGCCTATCTTTCCGCGGTTCTTGTAATAGTCCGGTGGATTCTGAAATATTAATGAAGAGCATTGTTTACATTCCACCACAAAAAAATACACCCAAATCGCCTTAGCCCACTCCCCCCCTCCCCAATAGTCGTGTACTCATTTTTAGTGTACGTACCACTTATAAAATAATAACTCTTAGTTAATTGTCTAGATGGTTATATGGTTGCTAAGTCGGGTCATATCTTGTATATACAGTTTTGTGATGAGATCATGTTACATATAAAACAAGATAAGTAAAATGCGTTAGTAAAAAATGGTTAAGCGTGATGAGTAGAAGTGGTGAATGAGATAGATTGCGCTAGAATTCATAAGTGATATGAAGTGCGCTAGAAAGAATTGTAAAACAAGAATCAAATCATGCTAATATATTAATAATGTGTATGATGATAAGAAGTGAGACTTATGCGCATGAAAAAATTGAATAGGCCAATATGATACAATAGCATATAGTGAAATGTGTGAGTCAACTTGGGGTTGACTGACGAATGTTAAATTGCATTGTGAAAATGCAAATATAATAAATTGACAAGTATTATATAATATTTGTTTAGATGAAAGTAAATATAGTGGTGAATGTTGAAATTGCTTAAGGCAATGAGAATTGAGGAAATGATAATGTGTACTTAATGATAAAAGTACATGAAAGATAAAATAAGAACAGATGTTATGATATAAATATCTTGGATCTGATGCTCTTGTTTTGGCATCATTTGGTATGGCCTAGCTGCCTTTTATCTCATGGTTGTTAACTTGCCTTCACTGACATAGTTTGCCTATATCCTTGGCATATGTGAAAGTATCCTTGGAGATACCTTAGCTTCCCTTTTTGGCATGGTTGATAGCTTGCCTTTATGACATGGGTTTCAGCTTACACATAAGTATTAGCTTTCCTTTATGGCATGGATATTAGCTTGCCTTCATGACATGGTTGTTAGTTTGCCTTTGTGGATGGATTTTATCTTGTGCAAGGGTAAGGTAAAGTGGCTAAGCCCTACGGGGAAAAGGCCGACTTTCCTATATGAGAAAAATTAGTGAGATTGGATCCAAGGCTAGAAAAGATGAAAAGTAAAGTAAGTATGATTGTTGTGTCAGAAGTGCGTAAGTAGGATGATTTATAATCTCCTTATTTATATTTATTGGGACACCTATTCATTTAAATGAAGAAATTGTAAATCGCCAAACAATAATTTTATAATTCCTTACTTACATGGATTGAGATGCCTTTTATGCCAATAAAGAATTGTAAATGAGTGGGGTTATGTGTAGCCGATATAGCATGAGTACGAGTAGAGAATTAGGAATTGAAAACTAAAACAAGTTAGACGTCATAAGAAATAAAATTAGATGTGAATGGAAACTTGTAGCGGCGTTAAGGTTATGTGTGAAACCTTAAAATGCACGCCTAGAATGAGTTTGTGCATTAATTTGAGAAGATAATAGGTAAGTATTCCCGAAATTTAATAAGAAGATTGCTTAAGTAATGGATATAATTGGTTTTAAAAGTGTCGTTTAGATGGTGCTTGAAATAAATTTGAAATAAGTTACTGGGTTTTGAAGTAGATATGTGTTGGTATTAAGTAGATCGCAAAATTGACTGGTATATAACTTTAAGTCATGTTAGTGCATTGGTGAATGATTTGGAAATAGTGTCAAAGTTTGACTCATGTAAAGTCAAAATAGTAAATTTTTTCATATAACAAGTCGTTATTGTTGAAAATTTTAGATAATTTATGATGTGGAGTGTTGTTTATAGTAGATATCCGAGTAGAATGAAAATTTTCCATTGAATTATGTGATACTATTGACGCGGTGTCATTAGAGATAGCTGAAATGTTGTGGAAATTATGTGAATTTTTAGTGTCATGATAATGACTTAGTTGGATTGAGATTGTTAATTTAAGTAGTGTGTAGAAATTGAATGAGTAGTAAATGGCATATTCTAAAGTTGTGCCAGATTTAGTTGAGATAAGTATCTCATATTTTCTAAAGACTTCCAAAATGTTCTAGTATGTCTTGTGTTTGTGGAATGGACAAACCAAGCAAGAAAGGAAGGAAACCCATTGTGATTTTGGTTAATAAATGAAGAAGAATTAAGGCTCTAACTAAAGAGTTAATCTATAATAATCATCCTTGCAAGTAAGTAATCACTACACCTTAACTACATTGAAGTTATGGTTTATAAGCTAATTTGGGGGTCTTGGTTAAATGGAGTTATGAGTAAATTAAGAAGTGGGTATGTTAATGGGTGCGCAACCCTATTTATTTAAGTAATTAATTAATAAGTATTGTTGTTGGAATAATCTTTGTAGGATTCAAGTGATGGTGGTTTTGGTTAATAAGCTTGGATGATGATGATGAGAATGTATTGGTAACTTGGCTTTGGAGCTAAGGTAAGTAAATTGGATATGACGTGAGATTTATTGATTATTCATGTATGTGCTATGTAGAAGATGATAGTGAAGGTTTAGGAGGCCTTTGGCTTAATGAGCTTGGATCGAGAACAGATTAAGGCTAGCTTGGCAAGACTAGCCAAAGTTGTGGTTAAGTCCTTTGTAATTCATGTAAGGTATGTAAGAATTATGTTTTGATTTAATAATGTGTGTATTAGGTGTGACGTGCAAGTATTGGTGAAAGTAGTCTTATGTACTAACGTGATGTAAATGATGCTTATGCGATTAATGATATATAATATCGTGTTCTATTAGTAAAGTTGGGTAGACTAAAGTGGTAATCGATAGATGGTGAAAGTTATAATGAGCATAATGAATAATGTCGTGAGGATGATGGAATAGATTGAGGTATGTTATGACATGCCCTTAAATTATTATATAACGGTCAATGTGCTCCATTGCTGCGATTTTTATAAAAAGGATATTGAATGGTCAAATATGACTAGAAAATATGAGAAGAAAAATGAGGTTGGATATGATGAGTAAGATGAGATAAAAGATAATGTTATAGAATAGAATCATGTATAGGCTCATATGTGTAAACAGCCAAGTGGACTAAATGTAAAATAGTATAAATGATAAATAGGATCCACAAGGGTTGACAGATAATAGTAAAAGTACGTTGTGAAAACACATAGTAAATGTGTGAATAATAAATTAGGCAGTATCTTACAGATCTGTCTAAGATGTTGTTTCTTTCTCACTTAATCAGCTAGTTGGTAACATATTCTGGCCCCATCATACATGTTTGATGTTTCTTTTTTCCTCCTATATCATATGAGGCTCTGAGTGTATAGGGGCAAAAAAAATGCAGTCTCCCCAACCAGACACAACAATAGACCCTTGTGACCCCACTTTGACAAATCTACCCCCAATTCATTTTGGCGCCAAGACTTTTGGTTTTTCCCTCCTTACCCAATTTGACAAATCTACATATTATATAATACACATTAATTCTCTCACATCAATATCTCTTTTCCTTTTCAATCCTGGTTATCACATGTATTAAAGGTATTATTTTGGTCCATTCTCAATTTTTTACATCTACTCAAATATAAAAGGTTTCGAATTTTTGATTAGTGTTCATGTTGGGTTTTTAAACCTCACTGTTTAGTTTTGTCAAAACATAGTATTTTTTAGTTTTATTGGTTATGATTATGAAGAAGCAAAAACATAGTTCATCAATTTTGGTTTTTATCAATCTAGCCATTTTTTCCTTTTTGGGGCAAATTACTAAAGACTAAGTTTGTAGATACTCAATATACTTTCTCAAAAGTACCGAAATACGTAACCTACTAAAGATATTACTTGTATCGCTAAGAAACTTTCAAATTTTGCACAATATACGCAATGTTGACTGATTTTTTACCTGTTTGACCGGTTTGTAGGTTAATACTTAAAAAAACATACAGTATTGGTCCCTTTGGTTTGCGTCTGCTTTCACCGGTCATCCTTTAACTTTTTTCAGTTATAAAAGTTACAACAATGGTCCTTGTGGTTTAAGTTGACTTTCACCTTTAGTCCATTGACTTTTTTTCACTTTTTCGTCCGTATTTACACGTGTAAAGTTCGTTTTTGCACGTTTTCGTCCGTTTATACAAGTTTTCATCCGTTTTTACACGTTTTGTTCACTTTTTACACGTTTTCGTCCGGTTTTACATGTTTTCTCTCGTTTTTCCACTTTTTCGTCCATGTTTACACAGTCCATAACCACCAAAAAAATTCCCAACTATTTTCAAAAAAAAATTAGACAAATTTTTTTTTAAAAAAGGTTAAATTCCAAAAAACATATTTTCAAAAAAAAATTTAAAAAATTCAAAAAAATCTTCTATTTTTTTTGAATTTAAAAATTTCTAAAAAAATATTTCTTAGAAAAATGTTTTAAAAAAATTCTTAAAAATATTTTATAAAAAAATTTTCGAATAATATTTTTTTTCGAATAAATTTTTTTTAGAAAAATATTTGAATAAAAATATTTTTATTCAAATATTTTTCTAAAAAAATTTTATTTGAAAAAAATTTTTATTCGAAAAAAATTTTATTCGAAATTTTTTTTAAAAGTATTTTTTAGATTTTTTTCTAAAAAATTCCAATTTTTTTTTCGATAATTATTTTTTGAAATTTTTTTTTCAAAATTTTTTTTCGAAAAAAAAGAATTAGAAAAAAAAATTTTGAAATAAAAGTTGTAGAAAAAAAATTCAAAAAGTATTTTATTTTCGAAAAGGATTTTATTTTTTTGAAAAAAATTGAAAAAAAAAAGTTTTTGTAAAAACGGACCAAAGGTGAAAGTCAACCCAAACCACAAGGACAATTATTGTAACTTTTATAACTGAAAAAAAGTTGAAGGATGACCGGTAAAAACAGACGCGAACCACAGGGACCAATAATGTATGTTTTTTTAGTATTAACCTACAAACTGGTCAAACAGGTAAAAAATCAGTCAACATTGCGTAGATTGTGCAAAATTTGAAAGTTTCTTAGCGATACAAGTAATATCTTTAGTAGGTTACGTATTTCGGTACTTTTGAGAAAGTATGTTGCGTATCTATAAACTTAGTCCAATTACTAACTTTGGCTATATTTTTAAGGCATGGAAGATAATAGTAACTTAAAAAGAAAATGAAAGACAACAATAGTTCAAGTAAAACAAAAAGAATCAGGGTTAGTTGGGAGCCCGTTAGCATAGTGAAAATATTTCTTGAAGCATGTCTTCACGAGATTGCTATTAACGAGAGAGAAGGTGTTGGTTTAAAAGTACTTTCAAGGAAGAAAGTTGTGCAAGTTCTTAAGGGTAACCATAATTTTGAGGTTGACCAAAAACAAATGAAAAATCACTTTGACTATCTTACACTAAGTATACAGCATGGTTGTCACTAAAAAACAAGACAGGAAACATCTATAATGAATCAAAAAACACATTTAACCTGTCGGAAGAGGAATTGAAGCTTGAGATTCAGGTTAGTTTATATATTCTTGAAGCTATGCCTAGCTTGTTTGTTCATTAATTTATATGATAATACCTTCTTTATTACAGAAAAATAAGAATGTCGAATCACAAAAACTACGACATTACCATTTTCAGAACTTTGTGCACCACTTTTTTATGGAACTTTGTCCACTGGTCTAAAAAGTAATGGACCGAGCTCAACGGAATCTAGGCTGGTTGTTGAGCCCCATGTGGTTGAAGATGATGAAGATATTAAGGTCGTGAATATCAAGTCTCCAACACCCCCATGTTCAACTAGCCTTCCTCACCCTTCGGGTAAAACAAAAAAAAAGGTAAACAAATGGATGGAATAGAAGAATATATCTTGGGAGTTCTAAAAGTGCTAGCTAATAAGATAAATCAGTCTAGACCATCTCCAACATCTGAATCACCTCCAAAACCACCTTCAATTGAAGATTGTGAAAATAAGTTGAATTACCTTGAGTGTGATGAAACTGACCCATTGTACGAAACCGCGCTTGCAATATTTTGTGACCCAAATGACCACTACAGGGAAGGTTGGATGAAACTAAAGCCAGAGAGGTGTATCAACTGGGTAAAATTAATTGGACGTAGTAAACGGTTCAGCTAGTAATTTAAACATGCTTTTCGTTTGATGGTTTTTTGGTAGAAACCTACAGGCCTTTAGACATGTCAACATGGATGCTAATGTTATAGTTTGTATTTTGGATAGATGTAGTCCTATGAACATGTATTTTATATTGGCAGTAAGCTTTTGGTCTATGAACATGTATTTTGTATTGACATGGTGCCTTTTGGTTTATGATTGTTATGTGATGGTGTATATTATCAATGATTATTAGGTATTGTATTGGTGCTTTTTCATTAAACATCAACATGAGGTAAAAGGGTAAAAATGTCAATTGTTGTAATGAGAGGTTTATACAGAAAAGAAAAAGAAACAACAATTTATGATATTGTGCTTGTTCCAACCAACCATGTTATATCCACACAGATTCCTTATCTAGAGGGATAAAAAAAATAAACAACACCTATAATTAAAATAGGCAAATTGATATGTGTGTATATTAATAGCTTGGATCTAGTGTTAAAGTGTTACACTGATGGTTACAGAAATCCTCCGGAGGAATGCGTTATAGAGGTGAATCCCTACAGGGAAGAGCCGATGGATGTTATAGTCTTTTTTGAGAAATGTTATAGTAAAAGTGGATCCAAGTCTAGAAAAGTGAAAAGTGAAACGTGAAAAATGTCATGTGAAAAAAATAGAAGATAATGACCAAATGCAAAGTAATAAAAAGTTGAAAGTTGAAGAGTGTAATAGTAGTTGTAGTGTTATGTTGGAAATGTATAAGTAGGATGATTTTTGATCTCCTTATATAAATGGATTGGGAATTAAAATAAAGAAATTGTGAATCGTTGAAACATAAGTTTATATTTCCTTGTTTACATTGATTGAGACGCCTCTCTATGTAAATAAAGAAGTATAAATGAGTGGGATTATGTGTTCCCGACGTGACATAAGTAGAATTAGAGAAGTAGAAAATGGGACCTAAAACTAGTTAGACCACTTAAAGAACTAACATAGGTGGGAAAAGTTGAATTGATGTTATAGTATGCCTTGTGGCATGGTATGGATGTATGTAATGACCATGGTTCTCACTAAGTATTATTAGCGTCCTTATGTGACTCATTAAGGTATTAGACGAAGTTTGACTTTATAAAGTAAAAGTACTGAATTTTCCTATGAGACTTATAGAATTTGACGAGAAATTTATAGAAGGAAGTAGAGGAAACGAGGTGTTATATTAAGAACGTTAAAAAATGGTTAAGTGGCTACGGTAGAATGTGAAAGTATTAGTCAATGTTGAATTATTTAAACTCACAATGGTATGATTTCTCAAGTGACATATAGTCTTTGATTAAAAAAATTAGAATAAATTAAGTGAAAGAATGGTGTGATAGTAAAAGTGTTGACTAAATGATATATTGGTTATAGTAAATATGTCTTGGATGACATAATGACTATAGCAAAAGTTGAAATATGATAGAATTAAGCGGGTAATAGAACGGATTACGGGTATTGGTTGTGTTATAGTATAGCTAGAGTTGCAAAATCATATAGATTGTTGCAACTAGTTGAATGAATTGTGAAAGTGCTAAAATAGAATGAAGCGTAAGATGTGAACAAGTGTGGATATAAGTGTTGGACAAAGAGATTTCGGGGACGAAATCTAAATAAGAGGGTTGAATTGTTACACCCAAAACCAAGTTTTAAGTATTGAATAACGAAAATGCCAATGGAATAGTTTGACTACGACTTTTATGAGTTGGGAGACTTGATATGATTGTTTAGTCAATGATTTTAAGTTGAAGTCAACCTGATAGACTAATAGTCAAAGTATGGTAATATGGTTATAGAAACTATCATGTGCCAACTATAAGAAAAGAAAGTACAAAGGACTAAGGTAGTCAAGTGTTAAATGTTATTGAAAGTATCATGTGGCCAAATTATAAAAGATGATACTTAAGGGACCATAGTTACCTACCAGGCAAACTTCCAACTAACTTATAGTTAGTCATAATCCTGGATAACTCTAAAATCTTCCAAGAGTTTCCATGTGTGTGTGTGTGTGTGTGTTATGTCGGTTCAACCAGAGAAAGAGGAGGGAACCATGATTCTTGGGTGATCATTAAGGAATAATTAAGACACTAATCAAAGAGATAAAGCCCCAACCATAATCTACGTTAAGTAAGTAACTATTCTTGATTAATATAGATAAGGTTCTTGAGATTCAAATGCGTTTTAGGTATTTGATATTCTAAAACCTATATTGAGGTGTTTGTGGTGATGGGCTAAGATTGTTTAAGAGTTAATTGGTGGTTTAAGAAATTAGGGTTCATGAACCCTAATTTGGGAATTTGGGTAAAAGATGTTTAAAAGCTAATTAAAGAGGTTATAGTAATTATAGAATAAGTTTTATTAAATTCAAGTTAGTAAATATGGGTTAATTATTATATGATCCTTATATGATTATGTGATGATTAGAATGGTTAATATGTGACCTATGGTTCTATTAACCATTATTATAGTAGTTTGATTATGTGTTATGTTCATATGCTTTTTGTCTAGATTTGCAAGAGAGGAGAATGATGACAGTTGATGATAATGTTGGTATAATGATAACTAGCTTGGATGTGAGGTAAGTGACTTGGTTACTATGTGTTTAATATGCAAGTTATGATATTATGTGATTATGAATGAAAGTGTTGAGTTTGATTTTAGTTGTTTAGAAGTATGATTAAATAGAGACTTGGTTAGTTGAGAGACTTAGTGTTAGTCCTTGATTCTGGAAGGATCAAGGTATTTGTTAATGTTATAATGTGCTTATGTGTTCATAATAGATGATTGATGTGTTAATCATGTATTAAGCAATTACTTACTAAGCATTTCGCTTACCGTTATACTTGCAATGTTTTTGTAGGTTCTATGCAAAGAAGGTAAAGCCCTGGTAAAGGCTTAGGATTAGGCATGGGTTGGAAAGCGTATTTGGGTTTATGCTAGCTAGTAAGCATAGTTTAGGACGCCAAGCTCAATCATGGTTGAAAGCATAGTTTAGGACGCCGAGCTCAAACATGGTTGAACCCCGGTTGAAGTGAATATGTTTTTAAATGTCTTTTAAGGTGTCAAGTGCGTAGGTGTATTTATAACTTGTGGTATGGTATAAATTGTATTTGAAAGTGGGTCAAAAATGATGTTTGGCAACTAGCCTTATTACCCATTTTGAATGTTAATGGGTTAAAATTGATAGAACACTATTTGAATGGTTATGGAAATGTTAAGTAATTGTTTTGTTATGTCTTTGGTCAAGGTTGTGTTTGCGTAAATAAGTTTTCTGGAAAATAAAGCTTTGATGGTTCCAAAGTCCAAAATTTTGCACTAAAAGTATGAAAGCTTTGATGGCTCCCAAGTCAAGAATTTTATACTAAAAGTATGAAAGTTTTGATGGCTCTCAAATGGGAGAATTTTGTGAGCAGATTTTGTCGGTTTTCTAAAAATCATATTTCCAAAACTATAAGTCATCATGGTTCATGTTACTCGTCATTTCGAAGGTAATTTGTGAAAAACTAGAAGGGGGGTTGAATAGTTTTACGTCTTTTTAATTTCATAAAAACTTTGTTTCAAAAATGTTGATTCGAGTTTATGTGAAATCTACTCTTGTACGATATAAACAAGTATGTATAAACTAAATAGCAAAGTAGGTAAAGAAGTAAATGAGAGATGGAAAGATCGAACCGCGAGACAATAAATTTATAGTGGTTCGGCTACAAGGACACCTTCCTTGCCCTACTCCACTCCCCGAGCACCTAACTCGAGAGTTTTCTTCACTATGTAAACAAGCTCCTTTATGGCGGAGAAAACCTTACACACCAATTATCACACCACAACTTAGTCAAACCTTATTCACAACTTCTACACAACTTCTTCACACCTAGTCACTACTTCTTCACACCTACTTCACAACTTCTTCACACCTAATCACTACTAAGTTACACTACTTTTTCTTCACACCTATACTTCTTTTACACCTAAATTACTCCACAACTTCTCTACATACACACCTTGCTAATCTAACTTCTTATGCTTGCCTCTATCTAATATTCACAACTAATAGACAAAATAGTTATATAGGTGATGATGCTCAAACAACTTGGATGTGGAGGTCACAACAAGTTGTAATACTTCTTTTCTTGAAAGATTGAATTATTCTTCTCTTGCACTTGAAAGGTTGATGCTTGGATCACTTTAAAACAGATTTATGTATATATGATCAAAGGATTTTAGAGTATAGAAATGGAGATTTAGATCAGAAAGTTTGGAGTGCAAAAGGTAAGAAAAAAATCCAGGAATAGTCCAGTATTATTAGGGGAGAAAATACTGTTATGGAGCGTGGCCGGTCCCCTTAATTTTAAAATTAAAGGGGCCGCCTAGTAAATTAAGGGGGCCGCCCCTCCAGAACGTTGCACAATTTTGTCTTTTTGTGGGGAAGGTTTTTCTGGACCATTTTTGCCATTTTTGGTTGATAATTTGAATTCATATATTTATAACGATTTAAACATATTCTTTTAATTCCAAAAATGATTTTGTAAAATGTATAGAATATTTTGTGACATTTTACAAAAAGTCTAGTGTTTAAGAAAAATGTTTCTTTGATCATAGAATGCAATAAACACTTTGTTTATTCATACCTTAAGTGATTTGGATGCAAAGTGAACATTTATCGCTAAATACTNGTTATATATATATATATATATATATATATATATATATATATATATATATATATATATATATATATATATATATATATATATATATATATATATATAACAGGAGGCGTTTGACCATTTAATGCCAAATAAGCACGGTCAATGCCTTGTCATCATCTTTCGAGTGCCATGTCATCAGTAGTGTTAGCCATGTCATCAATTTTTATAATTAATTTTGTATAATAATTTTCGTGTGGTTTTATGGGAATTAAAATTCGGAATTAATTTGTACAAAAAATTCAGTAGAGAGGATCGAACCTTGGGTGGTTTGTAACATTAACACAATTGACAACTACTAGACCAACATCTTTTTTGTTTTAAACTTTGCAACACCAATTCTATAAACTTATGCAATTAATGTTTTTTAATAATACAAAATATGCAAAATATAGCCCGATTCATTCACTCAGAACCCTAATATCAGTTCCAGAATTCGACTCTCTCTCTCTCTCTCTCTCTCTCTCTCTCTCTCTCTCTAACCCTAATATGTTGAAGTTAATGTTTTGTTTTTACGTTTGCCAATAGACAAAATCATACAGATTCAGGATGAAATCTTTGAACTTAATATCATAGTTTTAACACTAGAAGCATGCTTAGATAACGTATTAAATTTAAGGCTTTTGTTTTTCTGAAGCTGCTATCTCATGCATAAACTCTATTTGAGCTTCATAGTTGTTTTTTTTTTTTTTTTTTTTTTTTTTTTTTTTTTTTTTTTTTTTTTTTTGTCACAGGCAACCTAATCTTCTTAGACATGATTTGTTCTCGCCTTCTTCTCAGCCTCTTCATAAAATAACCCTAATTTTCTTCTTCATTCGTGTATCTATAATCAATTATTTTATGTTTGTAACACAATCCTCATATCTATCTTAATACAGTTATTGAATTTTGCAGGTTTGATATTCTATACCAACTCCTCCACCAACATGATCCTACCCCTGTGGGTGAGTGTAAACAAATGTAGGGTTTTCATAATTGATTCAATCTTTAACTTGGTTTGTTCAATCTCAATCTTTTCTTTCAATTATTATGTGTTCAATAGATGGTTATAACGAGAGTTGCTAACTGCTAAGATTCAGGTTTTATTCCTCGAAATTTAGTAGATTTGGTTATTTAAAATATTTAGTAGATTTGGTTAAAATAGTTTAGCTTTCATCAGTTAGGTGTTGGGATTGCTAATGGTTCACTTTGGTTCCTTATAATTGTTTATCAATTTCTGAGTTTATGATGGGCAAATAGGTGAAAAGGTCGAGTCATATGAAGGAGGATGCAAACCCATTATATATATATATATATATATATATATATATGATAAGGCGAAAAGTGTACCGCTTTTCGGGGGTCATTTAAGCCCTAAATCGTATTTATTTGATCAAATATCACCCTAAATCGTTCCTTTTGGCATTTTAGGTACTTTGGAGAGAAATTCCGGAAAAGGAAGTATTTTGGACGTTTTTGGAGCATAAAAGTGAAGAATTCGACAAAGTGCCAAAAATATGTTGAACAGTACCCTTGACAGCGTCAAGACCACACCTGACGGCGTCAAGCCTTGACGGGCCAGAACACAATTTTAGAGATTAAAGGGGGACGGCGTCAAGAAGGCTATCAAGAAACCCTAACCACCGCGAGGTGACGGCGTCAAGGCTATAATGTGACGTCGTTAGATCTGTTTTTCTATATATATTCGCATAATTTTTAGTCATTGGTGTGGAACTTTTAAGGGAGAAACCCTAGACGATTTTTAGAAACTTTTTCAAGGTTTTTAACCTTGGGATCTTCCATGTTACATTAAAGATAAGTAATCAATTAATCATTCAATATGTCTATGTGTTGTTTGATTCTATCTTGTTCTTGTCTTTTGTTTAACATGTTAGGCTAGGTTTTCTTTGTGTTTGCTTAGATCTAATGAAACCTAACTATTGATTATTGATTGAATGGTGTGTTATTAATTGTATTGGATGGGTGATTATCGATGTTAGGCTTAAGAAAACTGGCAGACTTCCGGTTGGTAACATGCTTGAACGTCTTAAGAAACATGAACCAAGGTGTACTAAGGTTATTTGATTGTATTTAATGCATGAGCGAATTCTAGTGATCCCATGTTAGGAGCTTCTTAGCCGGCTCGACATAGGAGTGAAGTAGGAGCTCATAGAGTTAGGGGAAGTCCGTACACACCCCTACGAATGGTATTAAGGAATACAATCCGTCATCCACGCAATTAATACACACTAATCAATCGGTAAAAGATAGTTAGGGAGTAAGGAAATCTAAGTAAACACACTTCTCTCCATATAGTTTTCACAAACATTTACTTTCTTGTTATTTTATTTTATTTGCATTAGTAGTTATTTGGGTTAGTTGACTAGCAACTAATTCCGCCCACTCCTTCAAACCCGAGATTTTTACTTGCTTTCCTAAGAATATAGAAATACAAAAAGAATCTTCCCTCACCCCTAGACCTATTAGAGTAGCTTTTCAATCCTAACGACACTATTCCCGCAGAGAATGATCAATCCCCCGGTACTTGCCACTACACTATACTACATCGGTCAGGTACACTGCCTGGTGGGGATTGCAAGCTTCTCAAGATCCCTTGAGAAGTAAAACCCTAGTGCGTGGTCGGAATCCCGCGCATCAAAGTTTTTGGCACCGCTGCCGGGGAATAGTTATTGCTTAGGTTGAAAATTTTATTTTTATTGGGTCTACTCATTAGATTCCTATCTAGTGAGATTTTTATTTTCTTTTTATTAGCCTTCTTGTAGTCTATCTTTTTCCTTGTGCCCTTTGTTTGTAAAACCATTTTCGTTTGTCATCATGGCGGATGAAATTCCATTTAGATCACTAACAATAGAGGAACAATTAGTTTACTCGGATAGATTTGCTTCTTGTTGTTCCAATGAATTTTTAAGTGATCTTATGTATATACAAGAGGAGATGGGCGTAAAGTTTGATAGGTTTGATGAATTGTGTGCATGTGTGGCCTCTATTAAACAATCGTTATTAGGATCAATTCCTTTTAGTAAGACCCTTTGGAAAGATTTTGAGGAAAGCCTCCTAACCGTGAACCATAAGGTTAATGAATTAATGGGTTCGTACACATCACAACTTGAGGAGGATTTAGCCGAACATGATCACATTGAGCAAAAAGACCTAGGTTTTATGATCAATGACTTTGAATCTCAAGGAACACATGATGAATCCTTTAGGCAAATTGAACATAGTGATCAAGTTATTGAGGAGGATTCTCACGAATCGGACTTAGAACTTGAGATGGCTAGAGAAGGATTTGAGATACTTAAAAACATGTTTGGGTTAGATTCTACTAAAACACATGATGAGGTAAATAACACAAACCTACAAAGTACCCCACATACTCAACCATCATTTGAGGCACCCACACCGCCCGTGACTTACCCGGAAGAAGTAGAAGAGAATTTAGGAATCCCGATGGAGGTAGAACCTTTGAACCAAACACAACTAGAGGATATAGGTTTGAACACTTGTAATGATAGCCTTACTCTTAGTTCTAGGGAATTTCCTAGTGTTGATAAAACGGAACCTCAACCTTTACACAACTTTTCATCCTTAGATTTACATCTAGGAGACAAAAGAGGAACCGACCCACCATCAACCAATATTATCCAGGTAATTTTAGGATGAAGGAAGCCATTCACTCACCCCCTTCACCTCACATGGCATATTTCCACCCTAAGGGTGTGTATCGCTACTTCCACCCGCACTTAATTCTAAGTGTAGGGAAAACCTCCCCTATTTCTGTTAAATAAGGGTAAAGTCAGGCTCGTGACTCAAACAAAAACACGCGCTTATTGGGAGGCAACCCAAGCTTTATTTGTTTTGTTTTGTTTGTTTGTTTGTTTTTATTTCCGTATGTGTGTTTTATTTTTATTGTTATTGGTTCATGTTTCAAATTAAATTGTGAAAATGCTTTATTTTGTTTTTAACTTCGTCTTAACTACATATAAAGGTATTTTGCAAAAGATAAGTGTAAGGGAAATCTAAATCGGTTTATAAGAACAAATGAACATGAATCATAAAAATATTAAATTAGCATACATATTAGTAATTGTTTGAGTCAAATGCTTGTATCGAGTCATAATGATATTTTGCAGGATTTCCAGGAAGTAAGAATTGAGTTTTTCCAGAAATTTTCTGGAAACTTAACATGAAAAATCTGTCAGATCACTTTTGACGGCGTCAAGCCCCAGGCTGACGGCGTCAGGTTCAGTTTTCTGGAATTTTTGAAAGTTTTGTTTTTCTTCCAGAATCATAAAATGCTTTATAAGATCTCTAACTTATAAACTCCAGGAATCTGCAAAATATTCATTCCACAAGCATTATATCCTTATACAGATTTATCCCGCCGATGTTATGCAGGTTTTCTTGGTTGTTTTCTCAGGTTTAACAGGTTATTTTGGACAAGAAGATGATTTATATTTCGGAAGGGAAGCTTTGAGTGTTCATTTTCTTGAAAGAATATCTAACCATGTTATCACTTTATCTACCAAGCGAATCAGGGGAGTATTTGATTTCATTCTTTTACCTTATTTACTTTTACATCTTGTTATTTGAACATTGGGGACAATGTTAATCTTAAGTGTAGGGGGTAAATTACGATACCTTAGAGAATGCAATTACGCTTGATTTTTGTTTGTTTAATGGTAGATGAGTAATAAAACTGAGAGAAATACCTGTTAGTGTAATTTTAGTGACAAATTTAAAATTTTTTTACAACATTTAGGAGTGAAACTTTGGTCTTAATGAGCGTCTCATGGATAGGAGTTAGATGACTAGCACAAAAACCGTACCACTAAAAAATTTTCCTCCCCAAATATGTGAGGTTCGCCCCTAGAATTGGTAGGAAAAGCATTTATGCTATGATGTGTGTACCAGTAGCACTTAGATTCTAGAACTTGCGTTAGGACCATC